>CAUHTR010002368.1:0-59715 GCA_959609185.1 Schmidtea polychroa
TTAAAATAATTTTTAGTAATTCTTAACGTAGAAATAATAGCTTATTGGATTTGTTGGAATATATTCATCGTTTAATTAACCCAACCCCTTCACCTGTTATTATTCTCCCTCGTCCCACTAATAAATACCTAATCACTTATATTCCACCAATTCTCATAGTTATTTTATATTAATTAGATTTACGAATTATTGGCTTTATTCCCCCCCCCCCCCACATAAATATTTCTTCTCCTAAAAATTAATTATCAACAATGCACTTAATAGTTTTATACTATTTATAAGTTTTAGGTAAAATAATTTAAATAGGTCAAGCACAATTAATATTACTACTTAACAGTAGCGGATTAAGGGGGGGGGGGCTAAACGGGCTAAAGCCAGGGGCCCCCAATTTTTAGGGCCCCAAAAATTTAAAATTAAAAAAATTAGAGTAGCATATTATGCTTTTACAAAAAATTCAAGCTTAAAACTTCTACTATGTTGATTACTGTGTTATTACGGCTCATTCCCTTAATTTGGTGTGAAAAGTGCAGCAGAAGGTTGTTCTGCTGCAGCCAGATTTTTTTGCCTTTTGCAAAATCTTTATACCTGGCATGTTGCATCTACTCATCGTTGGCAGGTACATCAAAAACATTTAAAAGGGTTACCTGTTAACAAAGCCTTGTCTGACACAAGATGGTCAGCCAGACATGATGTTGTTAGGTCTGTTAATAAATCATACAATGAGAATATTGCATCACTGGAAGAATTGGCAACTGACGAAAATCAGCCGCGTGACAGTCGACTTGAAGCAGAAGGATTTCGGAAAAAACTTGAACAACTGGCAGTCGCTATTTTACTTGAAATTTGGGACACAATTTTAGAAAGATTTCAGAAAACGTATTTGTCCCTTCAAGAGCGAGGACTATCTTTGAATTCAGCCATCCATTTGTTGAAATCTCTCCTTGAGTCTGTTAAAAGACAGCGTTCTGAATTTGATTCTTACGAAGAAAAAGATAAGCAGAAGTCTGTGGAGAAAGAGTATAAACAATCTTCAATACGATCACAAAAGAGAAAGTGTCAGTTTGATGAATGGCCATCAGTTGAAACAGTATTTTCACCGAGATAGAAATTCAAGGTTGAGGTAGTTTTGGTAATCATTGAAAAACTCTCTTCAGCTTTCCAACATCGGTTAGACGCATATGAAAACATCCATGAGAACTTTGGCTTTCTTACAAGCCTAACTGAGCTCAGCAATGATACCATCCGAGGGGCAGCAGCCAAGTTAATGGAAGAATATTCAAATAATTTCGAAGACTGCTTTCCTTCAGAGTTAGTTCAATTTTTTGAGCTCTTCAAGACAGTTATTGTCCAGCCCCAAGGCCAGGGTCAAGGACAGGAAGAAGCACAATGCGAACCTCGAAACACATGCACAGAGCTAAAGATGTTGCTGTTTTTGAATGAGCTAAATTTTACACAGTCCTTCCCGAATGTTCACATCGCACTTCGCATCTATCTCTCAATGATGACATCAAACTGCAGCGGAGAAAAATCATTTTCAAAGTTGAAAAGAATAAGTAGTACTTAATATATTTCCACTCATATCCTCCTTCTCATCATGGACATTTCAATGAATATCAATGTATTTTTCTTCTAAATTTAGTAATTCTATTATGTTGGGCAAAATTTCGTCCTGTTTTTGTGAACAAAATGAAACTAGAAATTTATTTATTAAAAATCACATTTAATCGGTAAAGTATTTTACATTTAGTTCTATCACTTTTATCCATCTTTCCGGCAGTTGCATAATCCCGCACTCAAAGAAGCTCTAGGGTTTCGGCTGAAGAAGTCATCCAGGTGACATTTCAAATCTTTCAATGAACAAAATTTGTTATCACCTAAGCTATTTTGAAATGATCTTAATAATTGGTAATCTGATGGATGGACCAAAACATCAAAATTGAAGTGCGATAATTTGTTCGCGGTGGCCAAAGTTACGTGTGGCCTTGAAATGTCTTGCTGGGGAACAATATCTTTTCTTCTGGCTAATGGAGGTCGCTTCTATTCGATAGCTAGCTTCAG
Organism: Schmidtea polychroa; assembly: GCA_959609185.1. Taxonomy (NCBI): domain Eukaryota; kingdom Metazoa; phylum Platyhelminthes; order Tricladida; family Dugesiidae; genus Schmidtea; species Schmidtea polychroa. Next base: position 2,059 of record CAUHTR010002368.1, read on the forward strand.
TTCATTTAGTTGGGAGCAGTATTTATTTAAAACTATGGTGTTATTTTCAGATAAGAGCTCATAGAAAACTATTCCCTGCCATACTCACCAAATGCATAATATTACCTTCTTCAAGTGCAAGTTGGTTTTGACACTAGCTAAAGAAGGTTCTCCTGCCGTAGACCAAGATCTCTTGCGCTTGGAATTAGTATACAAAATCCATTTTTCATATCCTGTGACCAAGTCCTTTTAAAAATAGATCTATATTGTCTATTCAATAGAGTTTTGCAACCATATAAGCACTCTTTCAATTTTTTCCCCGTTATATCATGTGGTACCTAGACATCGACCTTGCTGACCATACCAAGTTTGCGTAATTGTCTGAAAACTTTAGAACGATTTATTCCAAGAATTTTACTCATCTCTCGAGGTGTCTTATGTCGGTCAGCTTCGATTAGTACCATTATTTCGTTGTCCGGAATGTCAACCTGTCTCCAAGAACATGGCACATCGGTAAGATCAAATATTTTTGATTCAAATGTCGAAACCCCTCACGATACGTGAAATCATCAATGGCATAATCGTCATACACATTACAGATTTCCATTTTTGTCTGGGCAGCACTTTTCCCTTTCCGGAAGAAAAACAACATAAAGTGACGTAATTTTTGTAATTTTTGAAAAAACACGTTTTTAGGAAATTAATAATTAAAACTGATTTAAATGAAGAACAGCAAAAGTTATGACATGTTAATATATATTTAATGCAAATTTATTTCATAACTTAGTGCAAATTTCAAATTCATACTAAAACAAGACGAATTTATGCACCAACCTAATACATCCTATACTACCATATTCCATTAATGAATAATTCTGCCCCTCCAATTATCTCAATGAAGATTTCCACCTTTGGACTGTATTAATTTCATTACCAATTTATCAAAGTTTTTCCTCTTCATAAAGTAATCTCTAGTTCTTGTTCAATGAATAATTCAGCTTCTATTTCCTCACTTCAATAAAAATTCTTACCACATGAGAATATTATTTTCATTATTAATTTTATCAAAGTTTTCATTATTTTCTTCTATCGCCATTTACTTATTTAAAGAATAATTCCCCTTCCATTTTACGCTACAATGAAAATTCTTACCACCATGATAATTTTTTATCAATGTTTTTTTATCTTGATTTGTGGTAATTTTGACTGATTTATATAATTTAAAAGGAATAAATTTGAAGAGGATTGTCATCAATTATGACTTTAATATTGAGTGGTTATTTATATATAATTACGCGAATTTCTATCACTTTTGTGAATTTTATGTTGCTTGAAAGAATAATATTTAATAATATTTATTTATTTAGTTAGGTTGATAAATAGAGATTTTATAGTAATGAAGTGATAAGATAAATTATTTAATTTTTCATAATACAATGACTTTGTAATGATAGTGAATCTTGATTGACTAAATGATTTTTTCAATAACTTTATATTTTCTGTAATTGCAAAATTAAATTTGTTTTAATATGCAGATTTTATGATAAAAATAGAATTTAAAAAACGTTGTGATTTACTTGTGTCAATAAAACTTCAAGCTATCGCGGCTATATCATGGACAAGATGATACCTATTTTCAATGGAGAAGGTGACGTTCAACAGTGGATTCAGAAAGTGAAGCTAGTGGCAAAAATTCAAAGAATCGTAGAGTTGGAATCAATTATTTCTTTATATCTAGATGGACCAGCTTTTGCAGTGTATCAGCATTTGAGCACAGAAGACAAAGGCAACGCATTGAAGATCGAACATGCCTTAATCGATATCTATTCGATCGATATGTTCCAAGCATATGACCGATTCCGTGAACGAAGGTGGTGCAATGAGCCAGTAGATGTCTATTTGAATGATCTCAAAAACTTAGCATCTCTGGCCAAGATAGATAACGAAATCATAATTAAAAGCGCATTCATAATGGGTTTGCCAGCAGTGTCGTCACAATAGTTACGATCCAATGCCAATATTCAGCAGATGTCTCTTGTTGAGGTCTTGAAACAGTCTCGTGTCTTAGTAAACTGTGACAATATGGAACTGTGTTCGGCTGTCGTGGGAAAACAAGACAAGAAAAAGAAATGCTCGTATTGCGGAAAGAATGGCCATTTAGAGTCGGGAAATGCCAAAGGAATAGCGCGTGCGCCAGCGTCTACTCTAGCACGAATATAATGTCGCTGCAGTTTATTTCAGTCATAATCAATGGGGAGTCCGTGAAAGCATTGATCGACTCGGGATGTTCCAAATCAGTTGTGTCAGCCAGAATTGCGAAGAAAAAATTTATACGGAATGGGAGTATCATGACTGCAGATGGATCACTAGTCAAGTGTATGCGTGATGTGAAAGTTCAGCTGATCGTTGGTGGTAGTTTATTGAGTGTTAATTGTGTTTCGTTGATGAAACTACCACTTAACGTTGAAATGATTTTAGGAATGGACGTAATAGGGATGCTGGGAGGTCTTAAAATTGACAAGACGGGTGTATCTTTTCCAGGTATTGCAAACGTATCGTGCGTGACTGAGAATCAGTTAAATGAGAATTTGCAAATTGAAGATGGTGATTTTTCGGCAGCATTCAGTGATAGCAAGTGGACGGTAAAGTGGAAATGGAAAGCAGAACCAGCTGTACTATTGAATAGAATTACAAATTATAAAATCGATCCAGGGCTGCAGCACAAGTTTGACACGGAGGTTGAACGGTGGATTCAAGAAGGATGGCTAATTCCAACAAAAGACGTTGTGTATGGAAAAATTCCGTTATTGGCAGTAGAGCAAGCAAACAAAGGAAAAGTTCGTCCAGTAATGGATTTTCGAGAACTAAATAAATATGTTAGTAGCCATACTGGACAAAGTGATGTATGTGGCGAATCATTAAGGCGATGGCGAATGATGGGCGAACAGGTAATGTTAATTGATCTTAAAAATGCTTATCTTCAGATACATGTTGATGAAGACCTATGGGAGCACCAAAGGATTAGTTACAAAGGGAACGGATACTTTCTAACGAGACTCGGTTTTGGTTTAAATGTGGCTCCGAAAAAAATGTCAACAATATTACGGAAGGTACTGAGTTTAAGAGAAGATATCAGGAAAGCAACGGATAGTTATATTGATGACATTATTGTCAACCAGTCAGGAATAAACGTCAATGAAGTAATAAGCCATTTAGTAGCATACAGGCTAATTACAAAGCCACCGGAAGAGTTTGATGATGCAAGAGTGCTAGGTCTACAACTTCAAACAAGTATTAACGGTCGTACGTGGCATCGTGGAAACATTTTGCCACACAGTGCGTTTACAACTATGTCAAGAAGGGAGTTATTTTCCCTCTGCGGTCAACTTGTTGGGCACTATCCCGTTGCTGGATGGTTAAGAGTAGCAAGTAGCTATATAAAACGACACAGTGCTGGAAGTAAGTGGGATGATACGATCGGAAAAATCGCTTTAAAAATGGTTAACGAAATGATGTATCGTGTGAAAAGGCGCGATCTCGTGACTGGTGAGTGGCACATAAACAAGTACGGATCTACGATTGTCTGGTGCGATGCGAGCAATCTGGCATTAGGAGTTGTGTTAGAAATATCAGGAAAAATCGTCGAAGATGCATCATGGATGAGGAAGAAAAACGATTTTGCTCATATAAACCTTGCAGAGTTAGACGCTGTGATAAAGAAAATTAACTTAGCCATCAGCTGGGAAACAGATCCCGCTACCGTCAGGAGTTGGATAGATTCCGTTTTAACGGATACTGCCAGAATCCGAACTCATGGAATTGCTGAGATGCTAGTTCGAAGACGTCTGCAGATCATTTGTGAATTATGAAAAAGCTATGACTTAACGATCTCGGTTGAGTTAGTCCCGACAGATAAAAACAGAGCAGATGCACTCACAAGAGTCAGTAATAAATGGCTGACATGGGTTAAATCGTGTGTCGAACCAACTGCAAGCACCGTTGCTGTTGTGAACCAAGTGTTACGAAAAAGTCATAGACAGCACCATTTCCGTGCCAAGAAGACGTTGTATTTTGCAAAGCAACTTTGCCCGGACGTTACACTTGAGGATGTAAAGGCTATAATTAGTGAATGTTCAGAATGTCAATCTATCGATCCGGCGCCTGTAAAATGGGAGCATGGAGAGTTAGGCGTTAAGGAGACGTGGAAGAGACTGGCTATGGATGTTACACGCTATCTAAGTAAGCTTTATTTAACTATGATTGATTGTGGACTGGGTCGTTTTGCTCTGTGGAGAGAAATAAGAGGTGAAGACGCGGAGACCATTACACGGAAACTTGAACAGATCTTTAGAGAACGAGGTTCCCCTAATGAGCTGTTGATTGATAATGCGACATTATTTCGGTCGACACAAATGAAAGTACTGTGTCGCAAATGGGGTGTGAAATGTGTGTTTCGATGTGCTTATCGGCCATCAGGAAACGGCATAATAGAACGGAACCATCGTACCATTTGAAAGATACATCAGGCTATAATTGCTTGAATATTATTAGGGGATGCGATTAAAAATGGGAATCAATGAGAAATTTTGATCTCTAGTTAGGTATTTTATGGTAAATTGGGTGAAATATTTTGTTAATTTTTAAAAAAATATAGATTTTAGTGAGTTTTTATTTTTAATGAGGGTGGATTTAACAGATAGTCTTGTAAAATTTTCGAATTTTTATGACAAAAATATTACTATTTAAATTTTACTTTGGGCCAAAGAGGAAAGTATTTTGGGCCACGTAGTGGATACTTCTGGTTTAGAGTGTATCATTCAGTAAATTAAGGTCAATTTTAGATTTCTGGTTTACCTATAGAACAAATATTTTAATTAAATTATTAATTAAATTAATTATTATTAATTGTTTACGGCTAATGGCAAATAATGTGTTCAATTGAAATTTACTTGGTTTATGTTTTTATAAAGAAATATTTGAAATCCTTAGAATTAATTAAATTATATATATTATAAATAATTAAAATATATTATATATAATTAATTATATATAATTAAAAATTATATATTTTATTTAATATGTTATAGGCGGACAATGATTGCGAGTATATCGATGGCAAAAGTTGATAAATATTGACTTAAAAGAGATGTTAATTAAAGAAAATTGATTTATTTAAAGGAAGTTTCACATTTTCTAAGGGGTTTAAAGAATTTCCGTACATTAAATCGGTTGAATATCAAAGTTAAATTGGTAAAATTATGGTCATTTGAGGGATCAACATTGGATATTTTAGGTGGGAATATATGATCTTTTAAGGGGGATTGAGTAAGTGTTGTAAAGTGTGTTGTAAAGTAACAAAATTTAATTGAGTTTCAATAGATTTTATAAATTATTTAAGGCAAAGACAATTTAATTTATTTGAATTTAGATTTTTTATTGTAAAATATTTGTGATATTTAGAGATAATATGAATTAAGATCAAAGTTAAAGGGGTGGGGTAGAATAAAGAGATTATTAGGAATCTTATTGATTCGATATTTTGCGGGTTCTTATCGCTAAAATACCAATCTTTAAAGAGAAAATTTTAATATTTTAAGAGCATTTGATCATTTTGAAATAATTATAAATGAATGAACCATTTATTTGGATACCGATAACGTCATAAAATGATGTCATTCAGAGTTAATTATTTAGAAAAGTAGTTTATTCGATGATTTAATATCTGTCTATTTTGTTATTTAATGATAATTATGTAAAATTTTCTAAGGTTCATTGTTAATTTTTTTATAACTTGTAATTGAATTTATATTCAATTTTTTGAATAATTTGAGCAATCAAATTGAGTATATATGGGACCAGGGCCGAGTTATGAGGCCTTTTTTGACCTCCCATTTTTAAGTTTGTAAGTTACATGATAGATAATAAAATGCATCTATACTGTGATATACATCAATACTTTAAATGAAATATGTTGTGATTAGTACTAACCTTTATAAAAAATGTTGCAAGGATAATAAATAAAAAATTAATTTTTTTTATTAATTTCATTTATCTTCCTAATGATTTCCTTAATCTCCTTTACATTGGAAATATTTCTCATTTTGATTTCTCTTTATATATTTCTATCTTTTATCGCGTTTTGCAATAAAAAGCAGTTAATTTTGTTTTGATAATTTGTGTTTAAGACATTTCCTACCAATCGATCAATGATCCTCCAAAAGTCTTGAATTGATACATTACCTGTTTTTGTATCGGATAGTTTCATTTAAATCTCTTGCTAAATTTGAAGGTTCTTTGAAAGCTTTTCTACAATTGAATTGGAGTTTAAGTTAAATCATAAAACCTTCTAATTTCTTCTTAGAAAATTTCATGACTATTTCCAATGGTTAAGATTTGGAATGGTCGAATGTTGGAAGACTTTGCAATAAGATTAAATATCAACTTCCACTGATCATCCCTCAGAAGGTAATTATATTGTAATTATCTTTAGCAAGATACTAACATGCATAACTAATACTATCTTTGACATATAGACATACATTACGCAATAATCAGTCATAAAAATTCAACAGACATAACCATTATATAATTTCGAATCGGTATTATTTACAGTCATCTTAAAACTACAAAAAAGTATAATAAGTTTACAAACAAAATTACAAAAGTTAGCGATTCATAATGAAAATTCTGCTCACTGTCTTTCAAATTCCTGAGCATGAAATATTAAATTGTAACCAAAATGCGTTTTTATATATAGCTTGATTTTTGTGTGCCAATTGGTAATTATGTTTTAGTGTATTTAAACAAATTCGAATTCTTTTAAACCGATTCTTTTTTGATTTCATTTTTCTCATTTTAGTGGCGATTTATTATTATTTAATTCATTTCTTAATTTTTATATTTTATTTATTTTTTATTAATTGCAACTCCATAATGAATGTCCCATATTTTCTCGAATTTTCCGTTATTTTCTCATTACTTTTCTATAATTTCTATTTCTTTCATTTTTCTAATTCATTTTTTAATATATTTTTGATAAATATTTTATTCCTAATCTGTTTTTTCATTTATCGCCATGAATTTGAATTTCTAATTTTCTAATTTGTTATTTTTTTTATTATCTCCCGATTTTGGTGTTATGTTGTTGATTTTTCATGTTTACTTGATGTTTTCTGTGTTTTGATTTTAAATCGACTTAAGGTTAGATTTGCATGTTATGTTTAACCACTTAATGTACGTGCCCGTGACATATACGGGCGAACATTATATTTACTTATAATATTTACGTATAGCGTGTTTATAACGTGTTGTTTGAATTGTTTAATTATTTAATTTTTTTGAATTACTTTCTTTATTATATTATTTTTATTATATTATTACACAAAATTCAAAATAAATGTGTACATTAAGTGGTTAATGCATTCTGATCAAATTTTTTGTTCATTCTGGTCTAAAATCAGTATTCGTTTTTATAATTATAGATCAATGTTTTAGGCAGTGCTGGAAATTGTTGTTAAATAGAAAATATTGATTTATAGTCATGAAGAAAAATGGATTTCTAAATTTAGAAACCAATCAAATATGAACATAAAATATTATATTTCAAATTTGCAAACATTTTATCGATTAAACAAAAATATTCTAAATATATTATTATAAATATCAAATATGCAATGCTATAAACCTTAGACACGCAACTGTTAAGAAATTTGTAATTTGTCTATATAAACTGTTCATACCACGCAATGTTTGACCATAACTATACAAATGACAGACCATTAGCAGCATGCAATCAAAATAACAATAAAAGTTTTGAATATTGGACTTTTTAAAAGTCAAATTTATACTCTTGTATAATTTATACGTACATAGATAAACTTTTTTGCTTCACGGAAAACTAAATTGAAAAAAAATCTCTCGGTTCACCTTTCCCCATTGCACTTTCCATGGCATCCGTCGTATTAAATATTTTTGCAATTTCGAAAAAAATAACTTAAATAAGTAATTCGTGAAAGATTTTTATTCAAAGGAAGCAAGAAATTTTATTTCAATGATATTTGCGAGTAAGTTTTTGAAAACAAATTTTCCTCAATCTTGGCTCAATGGTTTACAAACAGACTCGCATTTCCGCATATACCATCTTTATTCACTTGCGTTTCTTGGATTTAATTTCCGGCAAAGTTGAAAATCAAAATTCGCAGAAGTATGAAGAGCCGAAGGCCAACAATGTTAATTAAAGATTTTAAATTTTCAACAAATTTTTATCAAATTACAAAAAACGTTAGCAATTTTAATTATTTGACAAATGCTTCGCGGCACACAACAAATATCTTACGGCACACCATTTACGTAACACTGATATAAGACGATATAGTTTGAGTACGTCAGACCGTAATCAAACCAAAAAAACAAGCAAAAACCCAGTTCATTCTGTAAAACAAATTTTAATTTAATAATTAATCGGAAAAAATCACTTACACATAGTTCATAATTATTTGTAAATTTTGTGTAAATTATTTTCTATATATTTTATAAGAGCAGCTAATATTGAAAATCCAGTTTCACATAAGCATGTTAATACAATGTAAATAAATTCTCTGATTGTATTTTTCTCCTATTCTTAATAATCATTTCCAACCGACAATTAAAATCTCTGACAAATAAATAAATTTTATTGAATATGTGATGTTTTGTCCTTGGGAAGGTTGATCAATTCTTCTTTACCTTTTATCGAAATGTTATAATTAAAAGTATTTTTCACTTAATTTTAGAAATAAGGCTTTTAAATAACAAAATTATGGGAAAATTCCTGTATAATTTTCAGCTACTATATAAAATTTTCGAAAATTCTGCCACCCCAATGGAATTTTCTACGACTTTTTGATAATTTTCAGTTAATTAAAAAAATTGAAAATAATATATTTAATTTTCTTATATTAAATATTTAAAAATTAAATTATAAGAACTTTATTTTCAAATTTCACCACTGATTTCTTTTCCATTGACATTGTACTTATTAAAAATTAAAGTTAAAACTAATTTCTATGAAATATTGCAACGAATTAATCATTGATCAAAAAATCTTTAATTGATTTCAATATATAAATTTTACAATTATTACTCTGTCTATATTAACTTCGCTGATGTATGTTTGTATGTGCCACGCAAATTTTGTGAGGCCAAATTAACCTACTTTTCGTAGTCGGATTGAGCTGAAATTTGGCAAGTATATTCGTTGTCGAGAACACCGCGTGCTATCAAAATTTCAGATCGATCTGATCACGGAAAGTGGGTTAATTTAAAATTATTGATATGTCAAATCTAGTGTTATTTCCTTATTTCAATATATCTATTCACTAATCTATCTAATCTTATCTATGTCTATCTATTCACTAACTTCAAATTAAAGATGTGAGGTGTTTTCAGCTGAGAGTTAAATATTTCAAAAAATTATTAAGATAATTTTAAATGATAAGTAATTGACTATTCAAAATAACTTTGAAAATAATTTTTAAACTGAAATTTTTAAATTTTTAAATTAAACAAACTTTTTAACCGGATCATTTTTGAATAAATATATTTTAAATATCGAAATTTTATTCGACGCTGAAAAATTGTTTGGAAGTTATACAATATTTCATTAAATAAATACTTGGAATTATAACGTTAACTTTTGAACTGGATTTAAAAAATAATTTAGAAGATGTTTTAGCAGCTTCTAATAAAAGAGATAACGTAATTATATCTAAAATATGTTGAAATTAAGATTAAAATATAGTTTCAAAAACGATGTTTTTTATGGTTGATTTTTTTTATTAAATAATTCAAATCCTTACAAATATTATGTAATATGTCTAATTAAATTTGAACATGATAAATCGAATATGTAAAAAATATATTTATATTTTCTAGTTCTATTATATTAAATATAATAATCATTAATTATAATTATAATTAAATTGATAATTTAAGCCTTTTGCTGCAAATAATATATTTAATACAAATGAAAAAAATTTCGACTATAATATAGCCCTTGTCGATTTCCTCAAAATCATCACTTTATACTATAATTGTAATTGAAAAGGATTTTTCGGCTGTATTTTGCAACATTGGCATTATAATGAGATAAATTTCAAAAATTTAAATATTAAATAATTTTTAAAATTTATAAAATTATATTTACAAAAATGTGGTTTCTTATTAAATTAAAATTTTAAAATTATATATAAAATCTTACTTTGATTTTGATAAAACTGAAGTGCAACTCACAAAATATCTATTTAATAGAAGTAAAATATTTTATTTATTTTCCAGTTCAATGAACATTATTCTAAGAATCATAAAATTAATTTCTATTGACAATTATAACAATAAAAAAATTAATGTTTGTTAAATTTAAAAATATTTTACAGTAAATTTTTCACCATAACATTTAATTTTAAATTTCTTGAAATCATAAATGTTATTAAAATGCATTATTATATTTTACATTATTTATTTAAAATATTCCAAACATATAATTTTAATTTTCTGTAAGCCTTCCATTTTTGCATTCTATAAATATAATATTAACTTTTAAAAAATTCTATAAATTAAATATTAACTTTTTAGAATTAATTATGTAAAATATTTTTAAATATATAATATAAAATGTCAAATTCTTTATAAATATAAAAATAATAAATTTAGTATGGTAATATGAATGAAATGTATGATGAATGAAATTTGCTTTCATATTGGTGGGTTATGAGTGGGAAATCATTACAATTTACCATTTTCGCTTCGTAACTGCATATAGCTATCGATTTTATCACAAAATTCCCGCCACAAGTGACGTTGGTACTGTAATTTAGTGGGTAGCCGTCAGCAAAAGGTGAGCCCGTCACAAACACTGTTCATATCCTGACAAGCCTCTGAGTTCACGGGCTTACTTTTCAATTTTAATACCAGTCATTCAATATTTAGCTAAACTCTGTCTAGATATATGGATACGTATTGCGTTTAAACGAAGATCTCTTTTCACGCATCCACGCTAAAGTAGTCAGGGCTTCCATCACCACAGCACGGGCTTTCAGCAACTTTTGCCATACCTCTCGTAATTATTGTAACTCCAGCCGTAGTACTTGTAAATGTTGCTCTCCTAAAATTATTCGTAAGCCATTTCTATGGGTCATCATTTCTTAGCTTTTATCAAACGCCCGGTTAGTAATCGAACTCCCGATACTTTAGTCGTTAATGAGAAATTAAATTAGTTGTTTATGCGGGCTTTCTTATGAACACTCCGTCGGGTTCGTTCCCGTTTTTCTGGTTTGTCGTCCGAGTTGATGGAATGCTTGCTCCTCGTACATGATCGCATCGTGACTCGGTGGGGAGTGGCTTCATTATGTTGGACAATGACGGTAGACCCATTGACAAATGAATCCTATCAAAATATTACAGGACTGGGGCAAATTCATACCGTGTCAATATATACTCGGAATGACCATCAAAATGTATCCTCTGTCAACACCAATCTCAGTCCAGCTAAAATAAATTTGATCAGTATTGATAATTGTTTATGATCACAAATATTGTCTGATCGAGTTAATGGTTAATGTTGGATTGCTGATGGTTGACTGTATTAGGTTTAGATTGAATGGTTGCACTCCAATAGTATTGTAATTTGGATAGGATTATGTTGTTTAAGACTAACAATTTTATTTTCATTATCATTTTTCGATACAATGATTTTTGTCTTTTTATTTATCTAAGAATCACCTCGGAGTTGGGATTTCAAATGGTAATATTTGAGAAATCAACAATAGGGAACAGCGGCCCGATCTGCCCAGCCAATTGGCTGTCTATTTTTCGCTGATTTATCTGATTCTTCATCTGCTATATTCTGATCCTCAGCACCCTAAGCTCCATCTAGTCTTGGGTATTCTGCGTCTGCAGCTGTTGGATCTATTACAGGTGTTTCTTCATATCCTCTGGGTGGAACCAGGTGTGTTCCATCTCCCGGCACCGGCCCTTAAGTTTGTCCACTCGACACTAAATTTTCTTGACAGCCAACTGAGCTGGTTCATTGTCTGGTCTCAGGCTCTTCAACAGCCTTAACTTTGAAATAAACATCGCATTATTCATTCAAACCAGCAGACAAACTCCTACTTCCTACAATCATTCGAAAAACGAGTTAATTCATAGAGTCTACTGAACTTTTATTTCACAATATCTCCAAATACACTGACAATTATAGTTCTATAACAATTAATTCTGTCGACCTCAGGTGCGCCCCATCCATTCCTCATTCCTTAATAACTAGCAAAAAATATATAAGTATATACATTTCGCTAAGCAATACACCCTTAACGTATATAACCTCAGATCAACTATCGTGTAGGTCTAGACTCTAGAGTGATACCCATTTATCCTACCATTCAAGCTGGAGGTGTACCTACCCATAGTAACTATCCATGGGATTCCATAGACTTTCCTGAGTTACCAATGTCTAAATACGCCTGCAGTATATACCCATACCCACACCTCTACTGGGATATATACCCATAAAACTAAATATTACTTAAGTGGTTAATTCGGTTGAGTGTTCTCGCGTCTGTGTGCGCCTTTTACTTTTTTTGGATTGAATTGTGTGCGCACACAGACACGGACAATTGCCGAATTATTATGACAGTTTTTTCGATTTTCTGGAATGTGGTAGAGTTTTTGATTTGTTTAAATTTATCAGAGTTGTTTTAAAAGATTAGTGTTTTTCGAGAAGTGTTTGAAAATAAATTTATTTTTGGGAATTTAATGGCTTCGATTAATACAGATAATTGCTATGATCATAAATGCAACAGGGACCTTCACACATCTCAGGATGGTAAATGTGTGACGTGCAATGATGGATTTATTGAAAGAATTGAATCTGATAACTCAATGGAAAATAATGATGATGCCTTGAATGTTTTCCATATTATTCGTCATATTCCTGTTGGAAGTACTACAAACGAAACTGATGGTTCCTTTTTTATTACTCCAAGAGATCCTGATAACAGAAATAGTGTTTTTGGCCAACTAATATCAAGTTTATTTGGTGTATTGCTGCCACTGGATTTTAGATCAGATTCGTCAGATTACATATTTTCAGATCAAAGTTTCGACAATTTTGTAACGAGTATTATGAATCAATTTGAACAGAGTGGTCCTCCACCAGCAAATGAGGAAGATATTGAGAAATTACAAGTCAAGAAAATCACCGCAGCTAATGAAACAGGTTCCATTTGTCTGTTAGATTATGAGGTGGCGATGAAGTGTACGAGTTGCTCTGTCAGCATAGATACCCTGTTCAGTGTCTAGAAACGTGGTTGATTAAACACTTTAGCATTTTTTGATTTTGGGGATGGCTGTCAGTCCATCGAAAATTAAGTGAATTAGAATTTTGATCAGAATTGTGTAGAGGATGTTTTTAGTTGTAGGACCGACTCCCGATGTTTGCATGATTTCAAACTTTGCCAATACAAAATGACTGGACGATTCAAATCATAAACCAAAGTTATCTCCTCAAGAAAATAATAGAAGATTTTATGATTAGGGATAAACTTTTGAGTGCCTCAGTAATGATGTGCCGCCACTAATGGTCTGCTTCGGAAAGACTACTGAATATTTTGACAGGCTCAATCGAGTTCATATGACTACATTTCCCATGATTCCCGTAACACACCTGCCTCCCTGCATTGCTTAAACCCCTCTGATGTCATCTGTCCCTTTTATGTGGCTTCTCACTCATAAAGGCTTTTCAAAAATTTTAATGAATTTAGTTATTAACAAAAAATTAATATTGTCAAATAAAGGCTTTGGCGCACTCGCAGGTTTATATTCTGTATTAATTTCTATTTTTCTTGTTCTGTTTCATCATAATGGTGAATTTTTATTAAATCATAATAAAGCTAAAAATGTTTTATTTAATATTTTTATGTAGGTCAACTATATATGGGACCTGGTACATCCTTAGTTTGGATAAATCCAGCACTGATGGTCCGATGTAGATGGGTCGATCTAAACATATCGAGTACTTATTAAGATACACAGCAAACAGATCATCAGTTATTTTAATGGTTCTTCTGAATTCTAGTTTAGATGAATATGTAATATGTAACTTTTAGGTTGAATTACATAGCCGCAAATTTATCCTTTTATAAGGTTCTCAACAGATTTACCGTATAGGCTAAAATTATATAATTTATATATATTAGTGTTTGTATCTATATATATTTTTTAAAAAATTGGTGACTGTTTGATTTTATAGTCCTGTGTATATTTACAACGTTTGCTCCAAGAGATAAATAAAGCCTGAGAAGCCTCCAATGAAGAACATAATTCTTATTTGGCCAATGCGTAATCATTAGCTCATCAACTTTTGAATTGGGCGAGAACATCTTTTCCACACCTATAGGAAAGTCATTCAAAAAATCTTGCCCATCTCGTATTCCTCTCTCATAGAAATTATATATTTCCATATCCTGTAAAAGTTCTATAAGTTATTGACATGAGTACTAAGGTCCATGAAATACCCGGAATACCATAGGAATTTAGAGATTTAAGACCAACATATGCAATGTCCTTAGCACAGAATTGCTGAAAATAATCAGCAATGTCAAATTTAGGTAAGTTAACATATAGACACGCAAATTTAATACATATTTGCTGAGTCAATAGTAGTTGTGCCTTATCGTAGTCATCTTCCGTAACATCAGATCAAAAGGGGGTAATCTCAAGACCATCCAAAGAAATTACAAAATTATAAGGAAAAATACCTTTAGAATTTGTTATTGACCCCTTAAAACAGATGAAGTTAGATGAAGGTCTGAAAGAGCTTTCACAGCTTTGGCTAAAGAACAATTAACAAATTACATGCTGTCAATAAAACAGTTAATTTGTTAATATACAGAACCATCGAAATAAACTTTTCAGTTGATAGTATTTCGGTGACGTGTTAATGACCTCATCTTCTTAGAAAAGACCTCGCTAGGTAGTTTCCACTCTTTGGATCCCATTTAGACTGTGTTGAACAAATAGATAAAGTCCTTTCTCATCCCTGGTAATAATATTATCCAAAAAGCACTCTTCAACATCGTTAAAAATCTGAAAGTTCTCTTCACAGCACTGCAATCGTCGAAAATCCTGTTATAAAAGCAATGCATCCGAAGAAGCGCTGCCGTCGGTGCCGAAAAGAGTTGTGGCCGGAATTGGATTCACAATTGAAGATATGGATTATCTCAAGGTGCAATGAAAATAGAAGAGTTTCGACCATTGGAATTCGTTTAAAAGAGAAAGAATTGGCAAACATTTTAAAATCAATGACTTATGTTGGGTTTTGTTAATTCAAGTCGCTAACCTCTGACTCCATGTGCCCCTTTATTTGTAAATAACAAAACAATAAACTACCCAGCGTATATTTGAATCACAAAAATTACAAAATCCAAAGATACAATCAACGACAGAGTTTTACAAGTTTAATCGGTTTTCTGCTCGGCCCTGATGCTTTGTCAAAATCTTTATCAATATTCACCTTTTGTCCACTAACTTCCTTTAATCGAACTTTTATTCTTTGATCTGGTTTGCTTCCAATTAAATTTTTTTTCACGTCTAGAATATCTCCTAACTCTGTCAGTTCGTTTCCCTAACTTCCTGGTTGTCCTAAGCTCAGTTTCTTCGCGTCCCTAGCTGAGGCAGAATGCCAATTTGCTCTGATTTTCCCATTCCTTATATACTCTTCGAAATCGGGATGAAGAATGGTTATTGCCGAGCCGATATCTCTCCTGGCATTCGACTCCACATATCTGCATCGGCTGTAACCCAGAATGGTCCGACGAACAAAGATAATTTATGTCCCGCCCGGGCCTTTCTGCACGCACTATATATTTTCTTGGTTTTTACTCATTAATAATTGTGACAAGATAATGGGCCTAAATTTTCCTTCTGTTTACTTTTCTCTTTGTTTACCCAACTCGAGATTTCTTTCTACTAGTTAATTAATTAATTTTGTGAGGTGTTTTCAGTTGAGAGTTAAATATTTCAAAAAATTATTAAGATAATTTTAAATGATAAGTAATTGACTATTCAAAATAACTTTGAAAATAATTTTTAAACTGAAATTTTTAAATTTTTAAATTAAACAAGCTTTGTAACCGAATCATTTTTAAATAAATATATTTTAAATATCGAAATTTTAATAAATGGTTTTTATAAATATTTTATTCAACACTGAAAATTTGTTTGGAAATTATACACTATTTCATTAAATAAATACTTGGAATTATGACGTTAACTTTTGAACCGGATTTAAAAAATAATTTAGAAGATGTTTTAGCAGCTTCTAATAAATTTCATTTTCTTGTTTTTCATATTTTATGAACCTTTTCGCACTCTTCCCAGAACTTCCTGAAAATTCCGTTATCACCATGTCATTCCTCGCTACCTGTTCTTCACATGACCAATTTTCCAGATTTTAATTCGAATTTATGAATCTTTTATCGATTTTCCTCAATTCACCTTTTTTGTGTTTTTCCAAATACTGATGCATCTTCTCAAGCCTTTCTACCCATATTATTGATTTGCATTGTCACTTCTCTCCTTGACCAGCTATTGCACCTCTCTCATTGCAAATATAATTTTATTTTATTTGTTTTAATTATTTTATAATCTCAACACTTCTAAGGCAGCAAATGTTAGTGTTTGCTGTTCATAAAAAGACACAAATTATCTATTAGAGCCATTACATCTATTGGACAGAAGTTACCAGAGGATTACGAAGAGAAAGAGGGTGTCTTTGGAGGTTTTGTCAAAAATACAATCGATGGAGTGAATTTCGAACACAAATATGGATGAAGTCTCCATCAGTTTCGATATGCCCAGTGGTTGCACAGTTGAGACAAAGGGATCAACTGATGTTAGAATCATTACCACTGGCAATGAAAAGTGCAATTTTACTGTTATCTTGTGCGTTAAAGCCGATGGTGGAATTTGCAAATTTTTAGTAATTTTCAAACGAAAAACCATTCCTAAAGATGTCTTTCCTAAAGGAGTTGTTGTCACAGCAAACGAAAAGGAATGGGTTGACGCGGATATGGTCAGCTATTGGTTAGAAAACATTTGACGTAAACGCAAGAATTCATTTTTTTGACAGAAATCAGTTTTAACGTATGATCCGGCTTTACTTCACATGACAGAAGAAGTTAAAAAAAGGTGAAAAGTATTCACAATTTGCTGTTCCTGGAGGACTGACATCTTAATTACAACCACTGGATCCAAGCGTTAATAAATCTTTTAAAATTAAAATGCGTGAGAAACGGGAGGACTGGATGGTCAATGGTTACCATTCATTCAATAAGTCTAGATCAATCAAAAGAGCTTCTTATGCTGAAGAGTGTCAATGGATCGATGAATGTCGATGTGAAGTAACCGCGGATTACATTAAAAGTGGATTTAAAGCCACAAAGATCTGCGAATATTCAACCGAAGCGCTAACAACTGTGATATCTCGTCGCACTGATAGCGAAGAAGAATCTGAAGAAGAGTCCAAAAATCAAATGGAATCTGAAATTCAAGATTTTTTTGACGAAGTGTTTAAACTCTTTAATATTGAATCTGATGAAGAATTTGATGGATCTAATTAATAAAAATTAATTTTTAAAATATTTTTAATAAATTGATTTTATGTATAAACTGATATTCTATTTTTCTTTTTCATAACTGCTTTCCTTTGATAAGCCGCGGATTATAGACAAGAACTTAGGGTAATTAAAATGCACAACTCAAGAAGATTTAATGGATGTATCTGTTGAGGATACCTAAATAACAATTTATAAAGAAATAAATAAAATTACCTGGGGGAAGATCGCCATGACAAACGGGACGATCTATAGGAACTCAGAAAAAAAAGGAAGTGATTAAAAATGAGAAAGAGAAAGGAACTAAAAGTTATCAAACCGGAAAATAAAATTCAAGGTCAGTACTAATTAATTAGTACAGAAAGGAAAAGGAATTTTGAAATCGGGGAAAAAAGGAAAACAACAATATCCTTATTTCGACAGCTTGCCAGTGATAATAGAATTGATGGGAGAAGGCGGTTGTTATGTTTTGTTATTATTATGGTATATTATTATTATATATATTATTATATTAACTGTAGACGTTATGAAATTGTTTTGTTAGAAACTTGAAGAGCCCGAAAGAGTCTCCGTTAAAACTTGTGTCGGGACAATCGGGGTGCGGGCTGTGTTTACCGATGAGACAATAACAAATAAGCTAAAAATAATAATAAAACTAACGATAACCGTTATAAACTATAACCAATTTTATTTAGATAATATATAAACAGTTGACGTACCAAAAATTTAGAAATTGTTTGCGATCTAAATCTGGAAATTGTTTGCGATTAAAATTTAGAAATAGTTTGCGATCAAAATTTAGAAGTTGTTTGCGATCAAAATTTAGGAATTGTTTGCTGTCCAAATTTAGAAATTGTTTGGGATTAAAATTTAGGAATTGTTTGCTGTCCAAATTTAGAAATTGTTTGGGATTAAAATTTAGGAATTGTTTGGCTCCAATAAAACACTAATATGTTATTCCGATTTTAGATTTTGGCGATTTGTCTATGCTTCCTTAGTTTTGCCGTTTTCAATTTTCGTATAGATTTCATTTATTGATTTTTTTTTTATAATTTTTTCTATAGTGATAATTTACTATGGTAAATTATCACTATATAGTTTGTTTTTTTCTTTTAAAAAATAAAATAAAAAACCTTCTCCACGTGAAACGTGCAGAATTGTTATTTGCATTCATACCATACGATTATCAAAACCAAAAAATAAAGAATTACAATACATTACAGCGGTCAAACAAAAAAGAGAAAAGGGAAAACAACTTCACAGCTGTCAGAGATAAAAATGGGACAGTCGGGAAAAGCAGGAGAAGGAAAATGGAAAAACACTTGATTATCTGGAGTGCCACAAGAAAAGCGAACTATATAAGGGAAAACTGGTGAACATGAAATTAGAACAAAGAGAGAAGGAGAATTAGAGACAAAGTGACGCGAAATTGAAAACGATTTGAAAGACGATTTGAGAGACAATTTGAGAGACTATTTGAGATACGATTTGAAAGACAATTTGAGAGACAATTTGAGAGACGATTTGAGATACGATTTGAGAGACGATTTGAGAGATAAAATTATTGGAGAAAATTAGACGTTGGACGAAACGTTGTTGGACAAACGATTGTCAAAAATAATTGTAAAGGAAATAATTGTGGAAAATAATTATTGGAGAAGAGTTGAAGAAAAGAATTAGTTGAAAAATAAACGAAAAGAAGTTATTGATTATTTGAATAAAGTTGTGAAGAAAGTCAAAGAAAAAAACCAGCTCAAAATCCCAGTTTAGAAACCAATCAGTAATTTGTGATCTTTTAATCCGGTGTTATACAAAAGTGTTATTCCTCACCTAGTGTTGCAATAAGCATTGTATAGTCACCAAGCAGAGTGTTGAATTTATTGTCAGTGTGAAAATAAAGTGTATTTGTGATTATCAATAAAGATTTCTGTTGTCAAGTGTTATTGGTGAATCGTATAAAGACACGCTTGGAGTCAGAGTAACATTTAAAATTATCACCAACTCAATAACCCAACTTATCTATAATATCGGTAGAAAATACTTTAATGAATAATTTATGTCCATTAAATGAAAATTTGGTTGCTTTAAAAGCCACAAGGATATCTTTTATGCAATTTACTTTATGTAAGGCAAGTAATTTCATAGGAAACGGCCTCAAGTCAACTGACTAAACAAATCTGACACTATTTAGAAAATATTTTTCTTTCGCTCTTTTACTTTTCTAATTTAATTTCCATTTCCTTTAATTTCTTTTATTTCTCTTTATTTTGACCAAAATGACAAATTCTCACCACATCTTAATTTATTTTATTTGACAGGTTGACGTTTCGTCTGTCAAGCTTGGAGTTTTCTCGTAAATTAATTAGTTTTATTCCACTCATAGCTTTGTCAAAGGTCTCCTAATTCATTTTTTATTGCCGTATTTATATCCTTCTCATCATTTGCCATCCGCTCATATCCGTTTCACCCAAAAATATTAATGTTTGATATTTCAAATTGATAATTAAATTTAATTAATATTCATAGCTTAACTGTTTTTTTATTCATTAAATACATTTGTAATAAGTTTGTTTACTTTTAATTTCATTTTTAACTAAGGTAAAAAAAGGTAAGTAATATATTTTTCCTTTATTGTTGTTCAGTACAAATTTCCTATTCCATTCTTAAATTTTCCTCAAGCTACTTGTCCGACTTTATATTATCTTTTAAATTATCATATTAATAATAATATTTACTTCCTTCTGATGCTTAAGCTTTATTATCATTTTCCATTAACAAAAAAGATCAAAATTCACACAATAACTTATTTCCATAATAACCACTGAATATTTAAACAAATATATATTTTTGAATTAAATTAAATTTCATGGATTAATTCTAATAATATTATATTTAAATATTTCTTTTTTTCTTTCATTTTCTTTTACTTTTCATTCTTTTTGTATACATCTAAAGAATTTTTTTATTGTAATTTTGAGAAAAATTACTTTTTCTCATTTTCAATAAATTCAGTCTACATTAATGAAATTATATATTTTACAGAATTTTGCCAAGTTATATTTAATATAAAATAATTAAATTAATTAATTTTCTCTAAAAGATTTTAAATTCAATTAATATTAAAACAAATAACTAGATGAGATAAAGTTATTTACTGCAAAAAATAATAAAATTTCTAATTTTTTAAAGGAGACATAAATAGTGAAAGGACAATTATATTTCAATAGGGGGCATCATATAAAATGTATAAAGTACGAATTTATGGGAAATAAACCATAAAAATATAAAAATTACTTTCTCCAGAGATTGTTATTAAATTCGAACAAATGAAAGCAAAATAATCTAATATTTTATTTCCTTGAATTTATATTTCGTTCTCAAATTTCTGATTATAGAATCATTCTCGGCACAGAAAGACTTGCACTCCAAAGATTTGAAAACCTTCAAAACACCTTCCAATTCATTACCAATTTTTCTCTCGACGAACACCATCAGAGTTATTTCATCCTCCTTCAATGATATTGAATTTGGAAGAGAATCTTTATCATAATTGAAAAACTTTTTTGGATTATCTTTGGAATAGAATTTGATCAACATCAAAGGATCTCCATTATGTTCAGTTTGCAGACTATAAATCGACAGTGACAAGTAGATATCTGAATGTCCTGAAGTCTTTTGTATAAAGATCTGTAAATCATAAATATCATTCTCAAGATCATCAAAATTATGAGAGGAAATTATTTTGATTTGGGAGATATGTAATAGTTTGTACAAGTTGCGTTCTTGAATATTTCTGTACATTTCTCTGGCGTACTTTTTCAACACGTGCCAAAGGTGATAATCATTGACTTTACTGATGAATTGTTTGGAAAACCAAATGTCTGAGTTGTAAGGGATTTTATGTTCAAGAACGCTTTCAATGAATTCATCTCGAGCTTCTGGATTTTCAATGATTTGCTTTATTCCATTTCTGAACATGCATTCCACAGATTTGACTACTCTATGTCGGCAACCGTACCGATGAAGTATATGCCGAAATGAAAATACCTCACTGACTTTAAAAAGTTCTCGATCTCTCATTGCCAAATGCCAATCATTTGTACCTTCATCTTTGACAACTCGAAAGAAGTATATCAATCGTTTGAAATCATGAATTTTATTATTCGACCAACCTAAGTAGAATGCATCCCTACATAAATAGTCTAATTTATCCACATCAAGTCCTGATTCTTTATTTGCAACAATTTGGAATAAGAATCTTTTATGGCCGTCCTTTTCTTTGTCATACTTTCCAGTAATTATTCGACAAACTAAATCAATCATTTCCTCCGTCAGACCAAGAATCGTTTTAACGTTTTGGGTTGAAGTGGATTTCTTTTGATTTACTAACTCTTGAAATATTTCCACTGATATATCTTCATGCTTTCTTGTTTTAATCTTTAATGATGTATCGAAAGCATGTTCCCAGAAATGAGAATGTGGTCCATGACCTAGGTCATGGCACAAAGCGGCCAATTCAACGCATTTGACCTCTTCTGGAGTTATTATTAATTCATCATCATCTTCCAATTGGTTTTTAAGTTGCTTCAAGAGCTTATTAGTTAAATGAAATGTTCCGAGTGAGTGTTCGAATCGGGTACAGGTAGCAGAGGGACAAACATAATCCGTTAGACTCATTTGTGATATATATCTAAGTCTTTGAAATTCGGGCGTATCGATGATTTCTTTCACATATTGGGGTAAGGTTACCATTCCATGAACTATGTCGTTTATCATTGTCTAAATGGTAATTTTTATTTAATTAGTAAAAAATGTCAAAATATTTCCTAAATATTTCACATCCAAGAATACATTCAGACGACATTTAATCATTTAGGATTTAGGATATTATTTTAGGCTATAAATTTTTTAATACAACTTTATTTTAAATAATCTTTTAGAACTATTTATATTTTATCATTAATACAAAATATTAAATATTAAATAAATTTTTATAATTATCTTTGTTTCAATAATATTAGTTTATTGTTAATAATTTAAAAGTAAAATTACCTCAAAATCTTTTAATATTTATTAATATTAATTATTTTTAGTTAACTGGAATTTTAAAATTATTGTTTTTGTGGAATATTTTAACTATTTAGTCATCAGAATGTTGCTTGACCTATACACAAGTCCGAAAGGATTTTAAATTTCCTTCATTCAATCAAAATAATTACATTAAAATAGAAAATATTTGGAAAATGATTTCAAATTCTTAATATGGGGGAAATAATTTGTAACAGGTCTGGCCGATAAGTGGCCAATGAACCCATTACAGCATTGTTTTCTACGTTGGGACGTACACCTCTGTGGTGGGGCACGTCCGCAATTATCAACTTTTCCACATATATATTGCTAATATAATATGCTCATTCACGAATAAATATAACAATGTGCATACAGCAATTTCATCGACCGTTATTTTTGCATATTGGCTATATTGATTATCGAAGTGTGACAGCTACTTCAAGTGGGCCGGTAGTACATATGACTTTTGAAAAGCCATCAATCTTGAAGAGGAGCTTGAGGAAAACCTGATTTATTTGAGAACTGATTTGGTTTTCAAAAAATTCTTTTCAGAAAAAAAAGCTGCCTTAGTTCTGGATATCTTTAAACAACAAATTTCCACGATATAGCAACAAAGCAATAGAATTATTGTTGCCATTTGGAAGCTCATATATTTGCGAGCAGGGCTTTTCGGCATTCACAGAAATGACGTCAAAAAACCTTGAGAGACTACAAATGATCGATAAAGAAATGCGTGTTTGTCTTTCAAAAATTGAGCCCCGCATCAACCATATTTGCGAGAAAAATCAATCTTAAATTTCGCATCGAACAATAATAAAATTTACTTGTATTCGATTCATTATTTGTAAATAAAAATTTATTCTAAGATTTTCAACTATTGATCTTTTATATAGGGCTTAGGTTGTCGAATTCACCTATTTTTGGGATGAGTTCGGTTGTCTAATGCATTAGGATATATTTTTCAAAATAAAATATCTATTACTGTTCAAAACGGCAAGATAACATTATTAAAGTACAGTTAAAGCTCTCACGGCGCGCTAGATGCTTTCTCAGAAAAGTCGCGTAGAAGAAAATCGCATTGTAAGAGATATAAACTTTATAGAAAATATGTAGAGGCCGGTTGCAAATAAGAAGCAGTGTGTTTACTGTTTATTCACTGATATTCAATGTAAAATAAAAATAATTGTTGTGATTCGTTTAGTTTTATAACTGAAAACAAACTAAAATTTAAATCACAAACGATCGAAACAGATAACGGCTCGTAAAAAGTAAATTTGTTTGCTGAATTGGGCATTCCTGTTACGATGTAGAATATTCGCGTTACAAGAAAAATTTCCGCATTCTTTTAATCGCGTTGTAGCGAATAATATTCGATATCGAAACAAAAATGCAAAAAAATAAATTTACTGGGAACCGATTGATAATATTATGGGAAAGCATCTCTGTATATATGGTAGAATATAATAACTTAATAATTAATTTTATACATCAAAATAAATTTACTTTTATACATTTAGCCATTTTCTAGAATTTCTAAAATAGAAAAAAAATATTATAAATTATAAATAAGATTTTGAATGTTTAAAAATATTTTCAAATGTTTTATATTTATAATATATTTAATTGTTTTAATGCAATGAATATTTTGGAATTTCTCCTTTAAATATTTATGCTGAGGAATTGGAAAATAAAATTGTACAATATGAAAATGTTTATTTTAAATGTTTATTTTAAATGTTTATTGTAAATATTTATTGTAAATAACCAACAATTACAAAATCACCAATAAAACTTTTGAAATAAATTAAATGCTAAGCCAAATTTCACAGAATGCTTTCAATATATTACCGAAGGTTTTATCTCACTGTCTTCCAACGAATTAGAAACTAAAGAAGCCCATAAGCGGTATATTATATACATATTGTTAAGGGTTTGTTTAAAATAAGGGAAAATAATAATTAAAAAATATATTTTTTATTACAATGTTACCATTAGTGTTGTACGTTTTGATTGTTACTATTATCATTATTTCTATGATTAGGACCAAGAATCTTCTTCTTCTTCTCCTCATTATTATTATTATTATTATTATTATTATTATTATTATTATTATTATTATTATTATTATTATTATTATTATTATTATTATTATTATTTGTTAAAATTATATATATAGAAAATTTGTAAAATTTTGGTTTAACATATTTTGATTTTCTTTTATAATTTACAAAGATTTATATTGTAGTTATAATAAAAATACTGAAATTTCCTATTATAAATTTAGTACTTTATAATATATGAATTCGTACTCGCTGGCCCAAGCCCTCCTTCGCTGAGAAAAAAATTATTAAGCAAAAAATAATTTTGTTTAATATTTTTAAGTAGGTCATTTAGTATATTTTCTGTAGTTTATGAAAGTTTTTATTTCACGTAATTTTTATGTTTTTCATGGTTTTTTAATATATTTTACGCCTAAACTAACCAAATTTTAAGTAGGTCAAGTAATCTTTAAAACATAGATTATTCCAATTAATCTAAGCATAGTCCCGATTAGAACAGTATATAAAATAATTAGGTCATGTAGTTTTAATAAATAAATAAGTAAGTCACACATATACATTCTATATAGTTTTATTAATAATAAATAAGTAGATCCCAGACACACACTAGTAAAAACTTAGTTCCTGTTGTCACAATATATACTATATAATTTTATTAGAAATGAGTAATATAAACACACTCAGTATATAGTTAAATTAATTAAACACTCTATATGGTTTTAGTAGAAATAAGTATTACACACACACTTTATAGTTTTATTTAATAAATAAGTATGTTACAAACACACATACATACACCTGAAATATCAGTCCAGCTAGCATATTATCGAAAATATTCATCCCAAGACAATAAATAACATTTCTTTATAAATATATCTAGTTTAAAACATAGTCCTTTCTAGAACATTATTTATATAGAGATGTAATTTATTGTCTTGACATGAATAATTTTGATAATATCCTAGCTGAACTAATATTTTAAGGTGTGTATATGTTTGTAACATACTTATTTATTAAATAAAACTATATAATGTTTGTGTAATCAAAATATATATATATATATAGTATTTGTTCATTTATTCAAACTATGTAGTGTGTGTATATTACTTATTTCTACTAAAACTATATAGAATGTGTGTTATTAATTCAACCAGGGCTTTTCAAACTTTTTAAACAAGGGATCCTTAATTTTTATTACGCTTAGTTTACGGACCATTTTACTAAAAAATTACTATTTTGTTTGTAAAACCTGAAAAATCATAAAATCGCTCACGGACCCCTTGGGGTCCGCGGACCCCAGTTTGAAAAGCCCTGAATTCAACTATATGGAGTGTGTGTGTGTGTCTTTGTATTTAATTAATTAAACTATATGATTTGTGTATATAACTTATATTTAATAAAACTATATGGTATATATTGTGTCAGCGGGGACTTACATTTTACGAGTGTGGGTGTGTCTGATATACTTATTTATTTATTAAATCTATATGACCTATTTATTGAATATGTTGCTCTAGCGTGGACTATGTTTTTAACGAGTATGTGTGTCTGTGACCTACTTATTTATTCATAATAAATTTATATAGAATGTATGTGTCAGTGACCTGTGCCAGGGGAACTGTTTTAAAGATGACTTGACCTACTTAAGTTTTGGACGTGAAATACATAAAAATTCTATGAAAAACTTAAAAATCACATGACCTATATAAAAATACTAATTAAAAATATTTAGCAAAGAATATTTTAGCTTAATAAATTTGTCCTTAGCGGGAGAAGATCTTGGTCAGCGGGAACTAATCCATCTACTCTTTATAATTTTCTAGTTATATTTAATTTAATTTAATCTCTAAAAATTACATTAAGAAAAATAATAATAAAATTTAATTGGTATTTTGAAAAATAGTCTTTTTTTCAAAACTTTAGGCTTCACAAATTTGATTGTACAAATGCACTGTTAGAAATCTATTTTCCCATCTACACAATTTTGCACAAATCAAATAATTCCCTCCCAATAGAATAGGATAAAAAATTTCAATTCATATCAACATATTGTTTTTTATAGTGAAATTAATATTCTTTTTGTTCACACTTGATCTAATATTTTCATAAAAATTTAGGAAAATTAAATATAACTTATCAATATAACCAAAAATATACAAATTCTTTAGTGTAGTAATAACAAAAATCCTTATATTATTTTATTGAGATATAATGCACATATGTAGAAACTAGAATCTCGCAAACGAGTAATTGCCTCGAATACAAACACGTCCACACGTAGTTTGTCTTGCTGGCTATTTTTTTTAAATTGTAGATTAGAATTATCCTAAATATCTCACGGCACACTACTCTGCCGTTGCACACAGTTTGCCAGACACTGATCTGTCTATGAATCAATTTTTAAAAATAACGCAAATAACAATTGAAAAGGCAGTGACGTAAATTGTTGTTAAATAGAAAATATTGAAAAGTCATGAAGAAAAATTAATTTCTAAATTTCTAAAAAAATCAATTATGAAAATAAAAATGTTATATTTCAAATTTGCAAACATTTTATCGATTAAACAAAAATATTCTAAATATATTATTATAATTATCAATTATGCAATGCTATAAACATTGGACACGCAATTATCAAAACAAAATTGTAATGTTTGTGTAGAAAATTAATCATAGCCTGCAATGGTTGAGCAGAATTATACAGATGATAAAGCATTCGCAAGTCATCAAAATAACAATAAACTCATTTAAAGCAAAGATTTAACATTATATTTTTCTATTGTTATATTTATACTCTTGTATAATTTATGCGTACATAGATGTAAGGCGGCATTTTGAGGCGGCATTTTGAGGCGGCATTTTGAGGCGGCATTTTGAGGCGGCATTTTGAGGCGGCATTTTGAGGCGGCATTTTGAGGCGGCATTTTGAGGGGGCATTTTGAGGGGGCATTTTGAGGCGGCATTTTGAGGGGGCATTTTGAGGCGGCATTTTGAGTACGTCACACCGTAGGCAACCCAAAAAATATAGCCAAATCCCGGTTCATCTGGTAAAACAAATTTTAATTTAATAATTAATCGGAAGAATCCAATTTGACGGAGTTCATAATTATTTGTAAATGTTATGTAAATTATTTTCTACACATTTTATAGCAGCGGCTAATATTGAAAATCCAGTTTCACATAAGCATGTTGAGATTGGGCTTATGAGAAATATTTTTTGAAATTTATCATTTGTTACGGGAATTTCACCGCTTTAACATTAAATGTCGAAAAAAGTTGGGCGCACATTAGTTTTTTGTTTTATTTCATTATTAGCAAGTAAATAAATTATGAAGTAGATTATAGATTACAAATTGTTAGTAGTAGCAAATTTCAGATTGAGATATTTATTATGTTTGCGAGAGTCTTTAAATTCCGCCATTGACTTTAATCCTCATTCCGCGTAACTGCGATTCTAGACTCCTGGAAACTCTAATGGGCCTTAGAACACTTTGGATAACCGAGTCGTTAGTTAGTTGTTGTACATTTGTCCCAATAACCAAGCGGCTTGTCATTCATTGGCGATAAAATTGTTAACAACTTCCACCCTGTTTCTCCAATCTGGCAAAAGACAGTAAGCAATAACACAATATACCGCTCGTGAGTTCCACGGTGCCATGTGAAGAGATAACAAGTGTCCCATTTAACCATGGAAAATATATTTAGGTTTCCATAAATTCTATAACCTTCACATAGCGAAAAAAAGAATTGAAAGTCATCTCTCCATCCAGGATTTTCTTGTTGTTTTTAGAGCTACATCTCAGAGGTATTCAAGCTTCTGTCCAGCATACTTTTGTATCATTTCGTCCATGATGTATTGTGGTTCTGGCAAGTCATTTTCAACATTTCAGTCTGAACTTTTTTTCACAACTCCATTTTCGTGGCCAATATTTACAGCTGCCGTGTCTGAAATAAGCATTTGAATGCTTGACAAGGCATAATAATTGCCAAGCACGGATTTAATCTAGTTGAAGATGGGTTAAGAAGATCACTTTGACATTCAGCGATCCCAAGTTTTATTTCCGTTGACGGGCTTCTGGCTATCACAACTTGATACTCCATTCCATTTATGAATTTCCCGACGAAATGCAAACAATAAAATGTAAATAAATTCTCCAATTGTCCTTTTATCCTATTCCTAATAACCATTTCTAACCGACAGCTAAAATTTTGTCCCTGGGAAGGTCAATTAACTCTGCTTCACCTTTTACGGAAATATTATAATTAAAAGAATTTTTCTCTTATTTTTTTTAATTCTAAAAATTATGGGAAAATTTTTGTATAATTTTCAGCTACTTTATAAAATTTCCCGAAATTCGGCCCCCCCCGACGGATTTCTCAACGACTTTGACAATTTTTGCAATTGAAAATTATATATTTAATTTTTCTTATATTAAATATTTACAAATAAAGATTAAAACTAATTTCTATGAAATATTGCAACGAATCGATCATTAATAATTAAATATATTTTTAATTGATTTCAATATATTAATTTTACTTAAACAATTATTTTTATTAACTAATTAAATCCTTAAAAAATTTATTTAATATAAATTTGAACATGAAAAATCGGTAATATTAGAAATATATTTTCTTGGTTTATTATATTAAATATAATAATTATTAATTAAAATTGTAATTGATATTATGCTGTATTTTGCAACATTGGCTTTATAATGAAATAAAATTTAAATATTAAATAATTTTTAAATTTATAAAAATACATTTACAAAAAATTGATTTCGTTATTTAATTTAAATTTTAAAATTATAAATAAAATCTTACTTTAATTTTGATTAAAACTGCAGTGCAACTCACAAAATATCTATTTAATAATATTTATTTTATCGATTGTTTCCAGTTCAATGGACATTGTTCTAATAATAAAATTTATTTCTATTGAATGTTATAACAATTGAAAATGATGTTTGTTATATTTTTAATTTAATAATTAATTTAATGTCAATTATTAATTTTTTCAGTAAATGCTTTACCATAAAATTTAATTATAAATTTTTTGCTATCACGAATGTTAGAAAATGACATTATTATACAATTCAATAATTTTCATATTAATATTTGTAAGACTAGATCAACATAATTTATAAGGTACACGATATTTCGCCACAGCCTTTATCAAGTGTATACAATATGTATTTAAAATATTCCAAACCGGATCATTATCGATACTAATTTCACGAATACTTATGGTGGGTTTTACCTTTTCGAGCCATTTCCAGTGCAACACAGAATACAAGCATTGTCTGCTAATCAATACCTGCTGATTGTTCACCGTTGGTACTGCATTGAATGGTTGAGAATTCTCGATTTTAGTCATTCCACACGAATCTGGTGCACGTCTACCTCTTTAACTGATTGGCCGAGATTTACTCAAACTCCCTCAAAAATGCTGTTTACTAAAATTGAAATGAATTAAACTGGATTTAATGGTATATTTGGATCTTTGCTTCCAGCGCCGACATCTTTGAACGATCCAATTTAACCGAGCCATGACAGTTGTCATTTCGAGCATTGTTTGAGTGTGCGCAGGTTTGAGTGTGGCACTCCCGGTTTGATTATCATATTTAGTGGCTCGACGTCATATGTTGGCATTGTTTGAGAGTCTCGCAATTCTCTGCAACAGGGAACCCCATGCGGTACCTGCAATTTAATATCCTGACGTGAAAATGTGACTTCTTCACATGATTCATCTTAATGATCTGTGATTGATTTTCTTTTACCCTATAATCAGACAGGGAATCAGAAATCTAATTATGGGGTTTGGCACATAGTATGGGTGTGTCGGCTTGTGTGAGTGAGGAATAATTAATAACACACCAACGCAAGGTTTCATTAGTGTTTCCAACTGTACTGCTAAAGCGCAGTTGATAATCATTTTTTAGACATTAAATAAGATAAGTCAATTGAGTTTTGCTTGGGTTTTAATATTAATATTAAATTTTATGTATTTTAAATGATTTATTCTGATTTTCTTTCATTTAATATAACTATTTTAAATTATCTTTGAGATTTTATGATAAATTTATGATAAAAAAGTAAGCCATTTTTTAAATTTATTTTATTTATTAAATTTATATTTTATATTATATTTTATTTTAACACATCACTGTTTGCTTTCTGATTCCGAGAATATGGACTATTTCGTAAAATTCGTGACCGCTCACCATTGCTTCAATAATCTATTTAATGGTTATTCTATAGAAAGATTTTATAAATTACACATTTCTATGAATTTCTTGAACTGGAAATTTTTAGCTTTGTGTGAATTTGTTATTATAGAAATTTTATGAACCATGTTTGTGTGTATTTATTTATTTTTCTTCCAACAGCGATTTCTTCGATGATTTCTTTCGCATATTGGGGTAAAGTTATCATTCCGTGAACTATGTCGTTTGGTGGGTTACAGGTACTGCAAAATCTCTACCTCCTCATGCTGTTTCCAGCGTAATCCAGAATACAATTTATAGCTGACCACTTGATACCCGTTGAGCAATCAACGTTGGTACTGTATCAAGGATTTGGGTACTAGCAAAAAGTGAGCATGTTTAACATACTATAATTGTCTAGCACCCACTGGGGTTCACGGACTGCCGATAGAAGGCCTATGTCCGGTTTCTTTTCGTCCCCGTTACGACAATTAATGTTATGGAAAAATCAAAATGCCCAGATATGGATGTACCAGTAAAGATTTATTCGGAAAACATAATCAGAACTTATAGTGTCTTAGTCGATTCTTTCGGAGTAGACTCTGACACAGTAGAATGAAGTGTTAGTTGGGCCTGGCAGGCTTGTCTTATTCACGCCCGCGCCGCCTTACCCGGCCGGATCTTCTTCCTCTGGATCATCGGTGGTGCGTACTCCTTCGGTTTGTGGAGCAGCTCACTCATGGGCCGGACCTTGGAGATGACTTCTCGATCAAGATCCTGTTGGTGTACCTTGGTCTCCAGCTCCTTTACCCTCAGGCGGAGAGCCCGCAACTCAACCTGATCCTGTGCACTCTGAAGTTGCAGTTGAGCGATCAGCTTCATCCGTTTTTTCATTTCTGCTGGCGGGAACCAGGTACATTCGAAATTCCGGCAATGGGCCTTGATTCGTGCTAGCTTGGCCTGGTATTCCTCTGCCTGCTGTTGCGCCCGCTCTCTATCTGCCCGCATTTCTTCTAAGAGCTTTAACACTAAAACAAAGATAACATCAATATCTGTCCGCGCTATCCTCGATGAATTCGTGCCCTATAACGACCCCTATCGCTAAATAAGCCACCATCCTCACGTCGCAACCCCAAATTTATGTACATCTAAACCCCGCTCTAACTCTAGGAGTCTCTCCAGAGTCTTATGGTGTTGGTAGGAAAAGTCTCGAGACATCAGGAAATGTAGGAATACAAACTTCAATAATCTATTTAATGGTTATTCTATAGAAAGATTTTATAAATTACACATTTCTATGAATTTCTTGAACTAGAATGAGGAAAACTATATGAGGAAAACCATAATTGTAGTATGAATAATAGCTGCCTAATAACACCAGGTATGCATAATTGATGGGTCTGTTAGTTAACTTTAATTACAAACATGAAGAAAATACCAACAAATTAGATTGATATACAAGATATAGATGAGTAATACTCTACATTAAAAAGGACGTCTATCACGTTAGACAATAATAATGCTGTACATATTTAGTAATCGAAATCGATACATGCAAATCAGAATTTTTATTAAATCAAGTCCTGGTCATTTATTATAATTTAAATGTGAATTTGCCCACGGCACGACACACAGTGCTGACCTTTGGTCCGGCTACCGCTTGGACTGAGCTGGACGGACCTTCCGTGGACGACCGCGCTTTCGCGGCTGGTCCGACCCTCGCGGAGGGCTTCTCTGGCATTCCAGCCCACGGCGAAGGGCTGCGGTCCGCTTAGGATGGCATTGGGCTCGAGCGTAACCGTCGATGTCCTCGAGCTCGCCGGCCAGGGTTGCTACTTCGAGCTGGTGCAACCGGTCCACCGCCTCCTTCGCATCGTCGAATGCGTCGCTCAAATCCAACGAGGTGTAGTTAATGTAGGGTTCCACCTTCGGGATGACTGGAATTACATTCTGGTAGGTCCAATCATGGATCTTATACCAGATCCATCTAGACCTTAGCCGGGCGATTTCTGCGTCCTCCCTCGATCGGACGGCTTTGTCTGCCTCCTCGTGGGTCATTTCGAGGCTCGAGTTGGTTGACGAGTGACCCCTCTGTACATTCCTTAGTTCAGTGTTGGACATGTTTGTATGAGGAGGAAAAATTATCAAAATATTTCCAAGTGCGTCTGGAACAATGTATTAGTCGTGATTTTTACCATTAATTCGGTTGGATGTTCAGATTTTCCTTTATTATATATTGCGATGTGTTAGTTAGGGTGAGTCGAATCTTCGTTAAAAATAATGCCAACGTGGGTAGTATCAATAATGATAATAGATAATAATAATACACGATATCAATAACATCAATAGTAATAATGATAGTGATAATAAGGGGAATAACCTTAACAATATATACAGGATGATGGTAATGATACTGTTAATGATAATTATAATACTAATGACTAAAGACATGGTCGTATTCGTAGATTTATATTTTTATCAGATGACCGCATACACGGTTCGGGAATTCATCTATGAGAAATTATGAAGTTTTATCCGTAAAACGAAATTTAATATAATCTAATTCGGTATACTCAAGAAATGGTTGACGGTTATGTGATTTGAGGGGGGAGGAGGGGTCATTCATCGAAATTCATAATTTATATTTCCGAATATAACCCAAGTCGAATGGGTAGTATGACAAGTTGATGATAATATAAACTTAACGATGGCAATGATAGTACTATTGAAAGAAAATATCTTTATCGTTACGAAAAACAGTTTTTGGATCTGAAGTCGATTAATTGTTGAGGAAAAAAAATCTTTCTTGAATTTAATGATACATTAAATTATTGTTCAATTTTTGGGTCGATCGATTGGTAAGAAGATTTTTCTTGATTCTAATAACATATTAACTCATTGTTTAAGTAGGTGAAGAAAATTAGTCAATCCTTCTGCGACAAGCACACTAACTCTTGAAGATTGTTCCCTCACGTATGGATTTTATTGATTATTGTTTGATGTAATTCTAATGTTAGTTTTCAATTTCAGTTTTCAATTTTTGTAATCAATTTGGTTTTGCATTTCTGTCAAGTTCACTATTGGATCTAATCCAACGAAGTTCATCAGGGATTCATTCGACAATCAGATCTCCTAAATGTACATTTAGAGCTATTGACTAACCTTCAATGTTGCAGCAGAAATTCATGAACAGAGATAGAGATTATATCTTTCACGGTTCCATGGAAATATAATTCTTTAGGAGATTTTCTACCATTTGCAATGTATGTTCAGGTGTATTTGACTATTTACTCTTTGCTATTCACTCTGTGGATGTTTGATTTCTCTTAAGTGATGCAAATTATCGAATTGGCAATTACAAAAGCTATGCAATCACATGATTTCATGCAGTTCGAAGTTGGCATTTTTTAGTAAATATAATAGGACTTCTCTTATAAATTGGAATACATATCATAATAGTATTTTTTTAGTCAAGGTATATATTTGTAATTTACCTTATCAAAGCTTGGCAAATATCCTCTTCGGATTTCCCTTAAATAGACAAAAACCCAGCTATAAATTTCATCTTATAAATCAAAAAAAAAATAAAAATTTTTTAATACAATTACGTTTGTCATATAGGTAACTAATTTCAAATATAATTTATAATAATATAATTTATATAATATAGCAAGGGTGGGCACGAATGAGGTCCTCGAGAGCCACACAGCTCATCAAAGAGCCGCACTTGTCTACACCTGGTTTATAGTTTATCAAAACTAACATGATAAAGTCTATTTTTAAGTGACTTTGTAATTCTTTCTTTTATAATTTGATAATCAATATTTTATTTTAAACTTTTGATGTTAAAATGATTTGAAAATTGTTTTGTGTTTAAAGATGTGCAAAAACTCTTGTAAATATAATATTTCCCTTAAAACCAGAGGTAAATATTTCTTATATTTTAAATATCATAGGAACAAACTTAATAATATTGTCGGAAAATACAAAAATATAGGAAGTAAAACGTAAAAATTATGAATTGTTAAAAATTAATTAAAAGCTGATTAAATATTTAAAAAAGTAAAAGTCAATATTTTATCAAAAATTCAATTATCAATGAGCCGCAGTTTACTCAACGAAGAGCCGCATGCGGCTCTAAGAGCCGCATTTGCCCACCGTTGTAATATAGTAAAATAATTTCTGTTCATCATCAAACGGGGACTAGTAAATTTTAACGACATAAAGATAAATGATTTTACGAAAAGCTTTTAGTTCACTATCGAATTACAAGATATATATATAAAGATAAATAATTTTACCAAATGATTTTCGGTCACCATCGAACGGGAATTAGATTACATTTATAATGATCATGATTAGATTGCTAGAATTTATGAATTAAGATTGAGTATTAATTGTAGTAATTTGTCTAATTAGCCGACTACTTGAGAATCTTTGTAATAATTTGAGTCTGGGACATTTCCCGTTTAGATTTCCTACTGATGTGTCTCCTATAAGATAGTTGAGTGTTTATTTTAAATATGTCCTTTACCGAAAAGTCGAATTAATTAAAATTTTCCTATTTTCCCGACTCAACTGAATACGGTACGATAGGCCCTATTGTAATATGTTTCCGCTATTACTATCCCAAATTTTATTTCGTCCGCATAGTCCCTATGACTATGCCAACTACCGGGATGGATTTACCCGCCCTACTCCTGGTTAGAAACCATTTGTTCGTGGCGACCTCCGGTTAAAAAATTGAAATGTAGGGTCGTAGACCCGAATTTGTGCATGTAGACTATTAGTTAGAAACAAGGCTGATCAGCGCCGTGAATACAACCCGTCCACGACGACGCTTGTCACTCTTGTTACGTAATAGTAGAATTAAATATGATAAAAAGACAAAAAATAATCGATATAATGAAACATAATAACAAAATAACAGTTATAAAATTAATACAATCAACAGTCCTTACTTTCAGTATCGTTTGGATTTTCTGTGAAAATTTTTGGCATACAAAAAGATTAAATTGTGACTAAAATGCGTCGGTATATATACCTATTTTGTACACGTGTATGTATTGATGCATTAAAACAAACTCGAATTCTTTTTATTCCAGAATTTTCTATTTTGTAATTTTGATATTTTTAATGGCGATTTTTGCGTCATAATTTTTATTTTTATTTTTTAATTTTTATTTTCTAAATATTTTTTGCTAATTTTACCTCCATGATGGATTTGGAACGGTTCCAGAACATTCCATATTACTTTTAATTCAATTTTTATTTTAATTGATGTTTTCTGAATTTCTTTTTAAGAAATTTTTATTTTTCTTACTAATTTATTTATTTATCTAACTTTTATTGTTCTAGATGGCTTTTATGATGGTCATCGCCATTTTTATGGAATGTTCTGGGTTTTTTCTGGAAGATTTTACTGTTTTTACCGTCTTTTAAGTTATTCGAGTCTGTTTTTTGTAACTCTATGTTTATTTGGTTATTTTTGAGTTCGATTTTGCATAACTTCTTGCTTTTGGTATAATTTTATTTAATTTCTGTGTTTATATTTTTGTTGTTTTCTCCTTTAATTGATATTGTTTATTTGGTGTATTTTTAATATTTAACTATACTTTTTGCTTTTTGCATGTTATGTACCTACGCATTCTAGTCACAAGTTTGGGTCTAGAAATCAGTTCTAGCCCAACGCGTTTATCATTGTCTAAAAGGTAATTTTTTAAATATATGTATAACACACAAATCACACCAATAAAGTTTCTTGTTACTAATACAAAGTACATTAGCGAAACCGTAAAAAATGTTAGAATATGGAATTGCTTATAAATACATCAAAATAAAATAAAAGATTTCACTTGAAGAAATGCTGTCTGTAGAAATAAAAAATTTCTGTCATGTTTATCAAATGAAAAATAATTGGAAAATCCTTTTAAAAATATTAATAAAGTAACCTTTCGAATGAATTTCTTTAACATTGCCATTAAATCAAAATTTTTACCCATATATATTTACATAATATTTGATACTTTACATACAATGAAGAAATATAATAATAATAATAATAATAATAATAATAATAATAATAATAATAATAATAATAATTGTTCATTTTCAAATTCAAAATAACGATTAATAATTTTATTTCCATCTACAGAGCCAGTTTTGAATAACAACAGTTTGTCCGTTTCAATACTATAGGATAAAGCCATCATTGAACAACCTAATGGTCGCATCTCGGTTGATTGGGTAGAAAACTGCTTAATATCCGCAACAGAACGACTTATTATGTCGCAAGGCATTTCATATCCATGTTTATATCTAAATCGAGCTGCTTCCATTTGTGCACGACATACTTGAGATCGATAATCAGGGATCATACCAGTCATAACACCTCCAGTACTTTCAGTAATATTAAACAATCTTGTAGCTGAACTCTTCTCAATCATTTTATCGGGAACCTGTCTTTGTGTAGCTACACATAAATTTGATCTCATATTATTCCTTTCTGGACACAAAACAATATCGATTCGGCCATTTTGATCAGGTACAGATTGAACTAATTGCCGGTCTCGAGATAATGTGATTAGAGAGAATCCATTACCCAGAATTTTAATAGATTTGATAGATCTGATAACATCGTCTTTACCAATAGTTTCTATTTCCATTTTGCTGCGGGTTCTATTCAACCTTGCCACTAAATCATCGAGATCCATCAATCCCCCGTTATATTTAGATGTTGCCATTGTAACTTTCAATTATTCAAAAAAAAACCACTCGAAGAGAAATCCTTATATTGTTATTCAAATATGTTCAATAAATTCAAAACAAAATTAAAATATCCGAAATTCGAAATTCCAATAATTCAACCAACTTCAATTCAAAATAAAAAGTATTCGATATTCCAATAACTCCAAAAGGCATGCGCACACAGACGCGGATAAGCAATAACACACAATCGGCCGAAACAGGTGGTATAAATAAAAATTCGATTTTCCATTGCCATGCACAATTTTACGCGTCTGTGTGCGCACACAACCAAAAACAAAGAAAAGAAAAGCGCACACAGACGCGCATTGAGCTAATAATTAAACATCCTCCCCCCTTGACACTTTGGTGTCAATCTCTCATCCCCATTAACTTCTCCTTCTTTTGCGATCAAGCATAATTTGGATATGCATCTTAATACCTCCTTTCCTTCACATTTTATCCTCATCACGCGTAGCTTTCCGTCTTCTCCAGGTATCACTTCGATTACTTTCCCCATTGGCCACTTCCCATACTCATTCTTTTTGTCTAAGACCCACACTGTTGACCCTGTCTTAACATCAGCTTCTATCTTATTCCATTTCGCCCTTTGCCGCCAGCACGGGACCAATACTTTCATCCATCGCCGCCAAAAGTGTTCGGTTAACTCCTGAATTCGTCTCCACCGAAACATCTTACATGACATTTTCTTCACTTCTATATTTTCCACAGCTTCTCCTTTCCAACCGCCAATTAATAAATGATTTGGAGTTAGCACAGCGTCTTCCTTACTGTCTACTGCCTGAACCACTAAGGGCCGAGAATTTATCAACATTTCAGCCCTTGTCAAAATATTTCCCAATTCCTCGTCGGTCACATCTGCACTTGTCAGTATTGCATTCATTGCTCGCTTTGCCGATTTGATCATGGACTCAAAAACTCCCCCAAAATGCGGTGCTGATGGAGGATTGAAAATCCAATTGCATTGATGCTTCGACAACTCTCTTTGAGTTTTATAGTTGTCGATTACAAAATTCTTTACTGTAGAAGTGGCGCCTATAAAATTTGTGCCATTGTCTGAAATCATCAATTTTGGCATCCCCCGCCTCGCTGCAAACCTCATAAACGCTCGAATAAATGAGTCTGTGTCCAACCCATATGCCATTTCAATATGCACCGCCCTTGACTTTAAACATACGAATAGGCAAATGTACCTTTTATTTCTCACCTTTCCTCTGCCTACTTTAGTTTCAAACGGTCCTGCAAAATCTACTGCCGAGTGAACAAAGGCTCTAAAAGGTTCTGAAACCCTGAACGCCGGTAACGGTGCCATTATTTGACTCATTCCTTTAGCTTTTCTTTTTCTACACATTCCGCAATCTGTCTCACATTGTTTGATCATTACTTTGGCCTTCAAAATCCAATATTTTTCGTTCAGTACACTTAAGACATGTTGAGTTCCTGCATAATGGCTCAAACTTTCATGGCAATCTTTGATGATAAGTCTGGTGACCCAACTCTTGTGAGATAGAATTATTGGATATTTTGTCTCCCATGGTAAATTCTTTGCATGAATTATGCGGCTATTACTTCGTAACACCGTCATCTCATCTAAAACTGGTGTCAACTTTAACAAACGGCTTCTGATATCTACCCTTTCATTCTTGATAAGTCGTGCCAGGTCTTCAGAGAAAAACTTCGCCTGCTCTCCTTTAATTACATTGAGTTCCATTCTTTTAAGCTCCTCAGTTGTCAGTTGCCCTGTGCTTCTTTGGGACTGTGTCGTTCTCGTGTTCAAAATAAATCGCTCCACCCAGGCCCGAACCCTGATCAATCTCTGCCATGAGGAAAAGGTTTCGACTTTGAAACAGTCCGTGTTCCCTATTCGTCTTTGCCCCTCTACACATGCCATCATTGTTATTCCCTTTCGCAACTCCTTTGTTACACTGGATTGGTTTAACTCCGTCGCTGGCCAATTTCCCATTGGTTCTAGTAGAAATTTCGGTCCCTCCCACCACATGGTGCTTTTTATCAAATCCGATGCCGATAATCCTCTTGTGATCAAATCCGATGGATTTTCACTTGTTGGAACATAATGCCATTGCCCAGGTTTGGTCATTTCTTGAATGAACCCAATTCGATTAGCTACGAATGGCTTGAATAGTCTCGAATAATTTCGAACCCAATGTATTACGTCTTTACTATCGGACCAGAACCATATCTCACTCATTGGTTTCCCTAGCACTTCTGAAACCCGTCTTGCTAATTTAACTCCAGTACACGCTGCCATTAATTCCAACCTTGGTATACTTATAATTTGCACTGGAGCTACCTTTGCCCTTGACGCAATCAACACACTTTTAGGTCCCACCATAGTTTCTTCCCGTAGATATATAGCTGACCCATATGCGGTGCTTGACGCATCGGAGAAGACATGTAATTGCCATTCATTCTTCATTTGAGTCCTTAAACATCTCGCAATTTGCAGATCTCCGAGATTATTTGTGTCCTCTACCCACTTGTGTATTTCTTTATTCAACTTTGGAGGTAGCTTTTCGTCATAATCAAGCCCGGACAACCACAACTTCTGAATAATCTTTTTCCCTATGATTATGAATGGGCCTAACAGTCCCAATGGATCAAAGATTCTTGCCACTATGCTCAATACCTTTCTTTTCGATAAACATTCTTCATTCGGCAGATCTACTTGAAAACTAAATTCATCGTCTTCCGAGTACCATTTCAAACCTAGGGTCTTGACGGCCATTGTCGTTTCCTTTTCAATATTCAGTGTTTTAGCTCGTTCTTCAATTGGGATTGTCGCCATAATTCTTTCCGAGTTGGACAGCCATTTTCTAGGCCGCATTCCGGCATTGCCCCAAACTGTTTCTAGCCCCTCTTTCAGCCTCATTCCTTCTTCTTCAGAATCAACAGAGTCCATAGTGTCGTCCATATACGTAGACTTGCAAATAGATTCTGCCACTTTTGGGTAGTCCTTTTCAAATTTCTTTGCATTCTCTTGCGCGACTAGCTGGGCAAGGAATGGAGATGCATTAAGACCAAACACTAACCGATTAAACTCATACTTAATAATTTTCCCCCCAGTTGACCATAAAAACCGATGATATTTCCTGTCTTCAAAAGCCATTCTTATTTGCAGATACATTTCTGCTATATCACAAACAACAGCTACGGAAAATCGACGAAAACGTATTAAAATATCAAAAACTTTATTTTGTAATTTTGGGCCAACTTCCACCATATCATTAAGTCCCACCCCATTACACCTGGCTACCGCATCAAACACAATACGCACTTTCGTGGTGTCCTTATCTCTTCTAACCACGGGAAAGTGTGGTAATATCCATTCCGAATCTCCAGGCATCATTTTCTCTTTTACAATACTTATATAATCTTTTTTCAGGTAACCATTCAAAATATCCTGATACTCAGTTCGTAAGTCTTCCTTTTCAAGCCTCTTGTCCAAACTTCGCAGTCGACTTTCTGCCATTTTTTCACTATTGGGCAAAGCTGTTGGTGACTCTTTCCATGGCACCTCGAAATGTCCGTCTACTTTCTTCATCTCAGATTTGGTTTTCTCATAAATCGCCTGGTCTTTCGCTGCAAATATATTTTCCTTTAAGCCGCTATCATCAATTTCCCAAAATTGCTCCATTTGTCGTTGCAAATCCTCGCCATTACCGAAGAAAGTTCGTATGAAATTGCTTTGATGGTTCCAAGTTCTTCCCACCGAGGTTCTTCCCACACATGTCCAGCCAAGTGGAGTTAAACGGGCAATCGGTTCATCCAACTTACCATCGATTTCTTTGAGTGCTCGTTGAAGCGTTAAATAATCCGCGCCAATTAACACTTCAACTCCTTGATAAGGACTATCTTATAGTCGAAAATTCTTTCATTAAATACATTATTTGCAGCAAAAGGCTTAAATTATCATTTTATTGTTTTAAATAATAAATGCTGCTACCAAGAAATCATCATTTTATAATAATAATAATAATAACAAAAATAATAATAATAATAATAATAATAATAATAATAATAATAATAATAATAATAATAATAATAATAATAATAATAATAATAATAATAATAATAATAATAATAATAGTAATAATAATATTAATAATAATAATAATAATAATAATAATAATAATAATAATAATAATAATAATAATAATAATAATAATAATAATAATAATAATAAAGTAGTATGTTATGGGCCATCCAGATCATTGGCCCTCTGGATCACATATACCCCCTCCCCCCCCCGGGAAAAAAATTTTTTTTTTAAATAAAAGGTCAAGGTCATTTATTTTTTTTAATTTAAATTTTTGTTTTAATTAAGTGATCCAGAGGGCCCCTACTTTTTTTCATCCCAAAAATTAATGTTCCCACCAACGGATTTTATTGACCGATACCTCATCTTAAAGCTCAGTCCAAGACCTTTCGAATGAGCTATAGGTATCTTATATATCTTTAATAGTTTTAATGTTATTAACATTTGATGACCACCATCTTTTCAAAGTTAAATTATTATTATTATTCAAAATATTATTAATTGGCCCAGCGGGCTCACACTTTTTTTCATCCCAAAAGTTATCGTTCCCATTATCCGAATTTATTAATCGATAGCTTATTTTGAAGCTTAGTCTAAGACCTTTCAATTGAGCCATAGAAGGTATCATCATCATTAACATCGGCAAAGTTATTAAAGTTTTCCCGAGACCATTTTTCAAGGTCATTTATTTTTTCAAGGTCATTAATTTTTTTTCAAGGTCATTTATTTTTTCAAGGTCATTTTTTTTCAAGGTCATTTTTTTTCAAGGTCATTTTTTTCAAGGTCATTTATTTTTTCAATGTCATTTATTTTTTTTCAAGGTCATTTATTTTTTCAAGGTCATTTATTTTCAAGGTCATTTTTTTTCAAGGTCATTTTTTTCAAGGTCATTTTTTTTCAAGGTCATTTTTTTTCAAGGTCATTTTTTTCAAGGTCATTTATTTTTTCAAGGTCATATTTTAAAATTTAAATGTACAGAGTTCCCGACAACGATAATTATTCAACGATAGCTCATTTTAAAGCCCAATGCAAGACCTTTCGATTGATTCATAGAAGGTATCATCATCATTATTATTGACAAAGTTATTAACAATTGATGACCGCCATCTTTTCAACGTTAAATTATTATTATTATTCAAAATATTATTAATTGGCCGGGCGGGCTCCTACTTTTTTTCATCCCAAAAGTTATCGTTCCCATTATCCAAATTTATTAATTGATAGCTTATTTTGAAGCTTGATGCAAGACCTTTCGAATGAACTATTGCAGGTATCATCATCATCAAAATTGACAAAGTTATTAACGTTTACCCGAGACCATTTTTCAAGGTCATTTATTTTTCAAAATATTATTTTTTCAAGGTCAAGGTCAAATTTTAAACAAAGTCCATGACTCATCAAGGACATTTCAAGGTCATTTCAAGGTCGCGTGACTCATCAAGGTCATTCCCAAGGTCATATGACTCATCGTGATGACTCATCAAGGTCATTTATTTTTTTCAAGGTCAAGGTCATTTATTTTTTTTTCGAGGTCATTTATTATTATTATTATTATTATTGCAAATATTAGTGAAAAACATAAAATATTTTTACACACACACAACCCATTAACAATTACTATTATCAATATTAGTGAAAACCTAAAATATTTTCTACACACATATACAATCCATTAAACTTTATTATTATTATTATTAATATTATTATTATTGCAAATATTAGTGAAAAACATAAAATATTTTTACACACACACACACACACAACCCATTAACAATTATTATTATTATTATTATAATTAGTGAAAAAACCTTAAATATGGTTTACATACTAAGTTATGGGGTAGAGAATTATTATATGTTTGCAATATTCTGTGTTTGCCTTTACATGAAATTTTCAATAAGGAGCGATAATTTTACACATACATTCTATATACACATACCTTGTTTAACATGGGTGTATATACTCCTAGTCTATCCGACAAAATATTCTGTCCCCCTATGGGTATTGCTAGCAAGGGTACTACTCACATTCAACATGTCGCAAGGGTATATTAATTAAAGTTAGTAAATAAA
This sequence comes from Schmidtea polychroa, assembly GCA_959609185.1. Taxonomy (NCBI): domain Eukaryota; kingdom Metazoa; phylum Platyhelminthes; order Tricladida; family Dugesiidae; genus Schmidtea; species Schmidtea polychroa. Next base: position 45,919 of record CAUHTR010002368.1, read on the forward strand.
ACCTATCACACATACTATTTAAACGATAAAAATCAAGACAAGAGAGGACAAGATAAAGTTTATGCATTTAGTATTGCCAGGCCTAATGAGCAGTGACCAAATATCTGTGTCTGAAAGACACGGTGGATATTTGTTCGCGTCCACAAGGGTCGTCTGTGCCTCCCCCAAGTGGGGTCAGAAGCACCTGGGCATCATAGCTTTCCGTACGGAACATTACGCCTAGCATGGGTAGTCAACTACCAGCACATTCGAAACGTATAATTTCAAAATACATGCGTCATTGGCACTATAACCAAATTAATTAATGTTTTCACTAACACAAATATATATTTACAGAGGCCTCCCACTAGTTGGATTACAACCGCCCACCACGACGATCAGCTTGTAAATATATATTAATTAAGGGATAAAGAGGACCCACCCAACCCTATTATATTTAATTTACAAAAGGTTTCTCGCTCTTCTGCTGGTAATCTATCTCAAAATATCATCTCCATCGAACCATTTGATAGTGATTTCATGGAATACATCTTGCAAATTGGACGTATTTCTTAGTTTCTGTTGCTGCGTCAACTATCATTGCTAAAATTTATATTGATTTAAAAGCAATTAACTTACATTATCTAGTATTTTATCGTCACAAATTAAATTCTGTCTGACTATTAGGCAACTGTTATTTGTGGTATACTTTTTCAATGTCATTTCCCACCATAAAACACAGATACCTAAATATAATATATATATATATTTTAAAGAATTAATTCATGTCTTACATTAATAATAATATTCTTCAGGTATGACGAGTACTTTACTTAATTGCTAAAACATCGATTTTTCCCATTTTTCTTGACATTCGTTGAAAGTTTACATAATTTAAGTCTGATAATTCATGTTGAAGGATACCCACAATCAGCTAATTCATTTAAAAAATCCAGAACATAACTCCTTTATTGTTTCACCATTTAGTTCATCTTCTTCATAATCCAATAATTCATGTTTTAATATGAAATCTCTAAATCTAAAAACTATAACTCCTTTAGTGTTTCACTATTTTGTCTGGTTCATAATCCAATAATTCATGTTTTAATAAGAAATCTAAAAACTAAAACTCCTTTAGTGTTTCACCATTTAGTTCATCTTCCTCATAATCCAATATTTCATGTTTTAATAAGAAATCTCTAAATCCAGAACATAAGTTTTTTAGTGTTTCACCATTTTGTCTTCCTCATAATCCAATAATTCATGTTTTAATAAGAAATTTCTAAATCCAGAACATAAGTCTATTAGTGTTTCACCATATTGTCTGGTTCATCTTCTTCATAATTCATTTTCTTCATTACTAAGTAAAATAATTAAAATATTGTAGTAAATTCTTTATTTACTTACTTTATGGATACTAAAACGAAAGAAATAAAGTTATATGAAAAGTTTATTTAAATAATTTAAATTTAGTATTTAAACATATTTAAACACTTTAGTTATTTAAGCATATTTAAACATTATTATATAGTATAATTTTATATAATATTATAATTTTATGTATTCTAAATTTAATATATCTTTCATTTAATTTTTTAAATTCGAAAATGAAGATTTTTGAATTAAAAAATATTGTGTTAGTATTTCCAGGCACTAAACAACGAATTCAATAATTAAAATATTAATTTTCATGTTGTTAGGGTTGTGGCCAGAAGTTAATCGCCATCTAATCGTTTGTTCTCAATTTCGCTCATTTTTGTTCAAAGCATTCAGGAGAGTTGTTATCTGGAAAGTTTCTTTTAGCTCAGTTTTGTTAAAATACTCACGGTATTCTTGAAAGATGTGACACTGGAAATAAATTAACAATGGGTGGTCATTCATACATGTTGTTGGTCTGAGCTGTCGATTTATTTAGAAATAGGTATATTAAAAACATTTACGGTATCATTCAGTAAAATAATATAGTAATTTTGACTATTTTTTAGTTAATTTATAAATAACAGTATTTTGATATATCAATAAAGACCATATACTCCGAGTTTATCCGACAAAATATTCTGTCCCCCTATGGGTATTGCTAGCAAGGGTACTGGTCACATTCAATATGTCGCAATATTAATCAGTTAGAAATTCTTAGATAATTTAGTGAGATGATCGTGAATATTTTAAATGTAACTTCACACTTATGTCGAGCAACTAATTTATTGGTTAACTTTGTAGTCATTTAAAGCAAAAGGTATTCATCTAATGTTCGTTACAATAGTTAATAATATGAGAAAAACATGGTCATTATTCATTGATAATTTTAAATTCTTTATCATTTGGAGTAAATTTGTTTGAGGCAAAAATAATTAAAGGAGTAGAAATACGGTTATCATATAACCAAATAAGGTGCTTATTAGTTAGAAATATAGGGTTATAATTCTTTTCTAATTTAATTAGATGATCATTAGACGTAATATATCTTTGCGAGAAATTTAAGATGTTTGAGTAACCAAAACATGGATATTTTGTGCGATAAATTTATGAATATTGGTTAATTTTGTTATTTTTAGTCATTTAAAATAATATTTAGCAAAGGTAATTAGCAAAATATTATTTATCCACCCGATAACAATATTCCTTCAATAGATTAACTGATATTCAACCTATTTAATTTCTGGAAATATAATTAAAATCATAAATTTCCTTCAATAAAGTTAAATTTTCTTTAGTTGTCGATTTCCAACTTTTAAGTCAATATTTTTGTCACCGTTATCTTCATAATGAATGTCAGTCTTTAACATGTTAAATAAAATAATTTAAATAACCTTTGATATCAATTATCTCTAAATATTTCAAATATTTCATTGACAAAACCAAGTAAATTAGTCATTAACCCTAAACACTTTGATAAAATCCTGGATAATTAATAGACCATTTCCCTTGAAACAATTCCAATAAGAACATCACCCATTTAAATATTCAAAACATTTCCAACCTAACCGATCCCTCACCAAATATTTCTACCCCTTTAAACATTCAACCGACTATATCCCCCTTTAAATACTATATATTCCCAACTTAACCGAACCCTCACTAAATCCAACCGACTATATCTCTTAATTTCACCCACTTGAGCACTTTAATATATCTTAAAATCTATAGAAAATTCTTCAAAATATGAATTTTATTTAATTGTTACAGACATTTTTCCATTGAAATAATTTAGTAGCTAAATTCAAAGAGTCCACTTAAAGATCAAAATTCATTAAAATAAATATTTAACCACATGTATCATCAAATACCTAACTAGAGATGATAATATCTCATTGATTGATCATAATTCTTCATCGATTCAACTAATTATAACCATTATAACATGATATATCTTTCAAACTAAATCACAATTTATTTAGTCAAATTATCATTACAAAGTCATCATCATCATCAAATTAATAAAATATTGCAAATTATCAAGAAATTAACTAAATTTGTCTTAGAATTAACACTAAAACCTTAAATATTCTTTCAATTAACATGAAATTCACAAAAAATGTTAGTAAAATCCCTCTAACGCTAAAAATTACCAATGAATTTAATGCCAAATAATAACCAAAAATTTGCCTAAATAAAATCATTAAAACACAACAGTACCTTTACGACCAGTACCCTTACGACCAATACCCTTACAAGCAGTACCCATAGAGGGAGAAAATATGTTGCCGGATAAACTCCGAGTATATATAATAAAACGAATTAACAATAACTCCATCAAATTGAATCAGTCAAATTATCACGAATTTTAATAAAAAATCTTATTCTAAAATGGTAAGCAGCGTAAAATCGAAAGATAATTTTAATAACACAGAGATAAAATTAACAATATTATTCTCAGGTGGTAAGAATATTTTATTTTTGAGTTTGTTATCCCTCATTATCATTGCTTACTTGATGTTTTCAAAAATTTAAGTAAAGTTAATGCTGGGTATGTGTTCTGACACACTTTGTTTCCTTCTTAACTTTGAGAGATCATTTCGTTTGAAAAGAGTAATGTATCTTAAATTATCTTTTAGAATATCTGTTTTTGAAATATTTAATGTAAAATAGCAAATATCATAATTATTAATTCAATATTAAAGGAGTTAATCAAAATTTAAAATATAAAGTTATCATAATTGCTTAGTCAAATACCATTTGTTATGTATGTTTGTCATTTGTGGATACTTTATCAAAATAAATGTTTATTACATTATTAAAATATTTTAATTCGTTAGTCACTCATATATTAGAAATAATTTATAAATCCTCATCACTTATAACCCCCCATTTTCCACTAATCCTCCCAACAACTATTTCTTTGAAAATTTTATTAACTATTTTTATTAAAGTGATCATTTTTATAAATTTTTATGAATTTCATGAAATAATTTTAAATAAATGCAATTAATATATTTCCATCTTATCTATGCCATTTCTCGGTATATTTACATTTATTTTCCATTAATGAATAATTCAAAAACCCTTATTTTCACCTTTTTGAATTTCTAGAATAATGATGATTCTTACCACCTGAGAATAATATTGTTAATTTTATCTCTGTGTTATTAAAATTATCTTTCGATTTTACGCTGCTTACCATTTTAGAATAAGATTTTTTATTAAAATTTGTGATAATTTGACTGATTCAATTTGATGGAGTTATTGTTAATTCGTTTTATTATATATACTCGGAGTTTATCCGGCAACATATTTTCTCCCTCTATGGGTACTGCTTGTAAGGGTATTGGTCGTAAGGGTACTGGTCGTAAAGGTACTGTTGTGTTTTAATGATTTTATTTAGGCAAATTTTTGGTTATTATTTGGCATTAAATTCATTGGTAATTTTTAGCGTTAGAGGGATTTTACTAACATTTTTTGTGAATTTCATGTTAATTGAAAGAATATTTAAGGTTTTAGTGTTAATTCTAAGACAAATTTAGTTAATTTCTTGATAATTTGCAATATTTTATTAATTTGATGATGATGATGACTTTGTAATGATAATTTGACTAAATAAATTGTGATTTAGTTTGAAAGATATATCATGTTATAATGGTTATAATTAGTTGAATCGATGAAGAATTATGATCAATCAATGAGATATTATCATCTCTAGTTAGGTATTTGATGATACATGTGGTTAAATATTTATTTTAATGAATTTTGATCTTTAAGTGGACTCTTTGAATTTAGCTACTAAATTATTTCAATGGAAAAATGTCTGTAACAATTAAATAAAATTCATATTTTGAAGAATTTTCTATAGATTTTAAGATATATTAAAGTGCTCAAGTGGGTGAAATTAAGAGATATAGTCGGTTGGATTTAGTGAGGGTTCGGTTAAGTTGGGAATATATAGTATTTAAAGGGGGATATAGTCGGTTGAATGTTTAAAGGGGTAGAAATATTTGGTGAGGGATCGGTTAGGTTGGAAATGTTTTGAATATTTAAATGGGTGATGTTCTTATTGGAATTGTTTCAAGGGAAATGGTCTATTAATTATCCAGGATTTTATCAAAGTGTTTAGGGTTAATGACTAATTTACTTGGTTTTGTCAATGAAATATTTGAAATATTTAGAGATAATTGATATCAAAGGTTATTTAAATTATTTTATTTAACATGTTAAAGACTGACATTCATTATGAAGATAACGGTGACAAAAATATTGACTTAAAAGTTGGAAATCGACAACTAAAGAAAATTTAACTTTATTGAAGGAAATTTATGATTTTAATTATATTTCCAGAAATTAAATAGGTTGAATATCAGTTAATCTATTGAAGGAATATTGTTATCGGGTGGATAAATAATATTTTGCTAATTACCTTTGCTAAATATTATTTTAAATGACTAAAAATAACAAAATTAACCAATATTCATAAATTTATCGCACAAAATATCCATGTTTTGGTTACTCAAACATCTTAAATTTCTCGCAAAGATATATTACGTCTAATGATCATCTAATTAAATTAGAAAAGAATTATAACCCTATATTTCTAACTAATAAGCACCTTATTTGGTTATATGATAACCGTATTTCTACTCCTTTAATTATTTTTGCCTCAAACAAATTTACTCCAAATGATAAAGAATTTAAAATTATCAATGAATAATGACCATGTTTTTCTCATATTATTAACTATTGTAACGAACATTAGATGAATACCTTTTGCTTTAAATGACTACAAAGTTAACCAATAAATTAGTTGCTCGACATAAGTGTGAAGTTACATTTAAAATATTCACGATCATCTCACTAAATTATCTAAGAATTTCTAACTGATTAATATTGCGACATATTGAATGTGACCAGTACCCTTGCTAGCAATACCCATAGGGGGACAGAATATTTTGTCGGATAAACTCGGAGTATATGGTCTTTATTGATATATCAAAATACTGTTATTTATAAATTAACTAAAAAATAGTCAAAATTACTATATTATTTTACTGAATGATACCGTAAATGTTTTTAATATACCTATTTCTAAATAAATCGACAGCTCAGACCAACAACATGTATGAATGACCACCCATTGTTAATTTATTTCCAGTGTCACATCTTTCAAGAATACCGTGAGTATTTTAACAAAACTGAGCTAAAAGAAACTTTCCAGATAACAACTCTCCTGAATGCTTTGAACAAAAATGAGCGAAATTGAGAACAAACGATTAGATGGCGATTAACTTCTGGCCACAACCCTAACAACATGAAAATTAATATTTTAATTATTGAATTCGTTGTTTAGTGCCTGGAAATACTAACAGAATATTTTTTAATTCAAAAAATCTTCATTATAAATTTTTGAATTTAAAAAATTAAATGAAAGATATATTAAATTTAGAATACATAAAATTATAATATTATATAAAATTATACTATATAATAATGTTTAAATATGCTTAAATAACTAAAGTGTTTAAATATGTTTAAATACTAAATTTAAATTATTTAAATAAACTTTTCATATAACTTTATTTCTTTCGTTTTAGTATCCATAAAGTAAGTAAATAAAGAATTTACTACAATATTTTAATTATTTTACTTAGTAATGAAGAAAATGAATTATGAAGAAGATGAACGAGACAATATGGTGAAACACTAATAGACTTATGTTCTGGATTTAGAAATTTCTTATTAAAACATGAATTATTGGATTATGAGGAAGACAAAATGGTGAAACACTAAAAAACTTATGTTCTGGATTTAGAGATTTCTTATTAAAACATGAAATATTGGATTATGAGGAAGATGAACTAAATGGTGAAACACTAAAGGAGTTTTAGTTTTTAGATTTCTTATTAAAACATGAATTATTGGATTATGAACCAGACAAAATAGTGAAACACTAAAGGAGTTATAGTTTTTAGATTTAGAGATTTCATATTAAAACATGAATTATTGGATTATGAAGAAGATGAACTAAATGGTGAAACAATAAAGGAGTTATGTTCTGGATTTTTTAAATGAATTAGCTGATTGTGGGTATCCTTCAACATGAATTATCAGACTTAAATTATGTAAACTTTCAACGAATGTCAAGAAAAATGGGAAAAATCGATGTTTTAGCAATTAAGTAAAGTACTCGTCATACCTGAAGAATATTATTATTAATGTAAGACATGAATTAATTCTTTAAAATATATATATATATTATATTTAGGTATCTGTGTTTTATGGTGGGAAATGACATTGAAAAAGTATACCACAAATAACAGTTGCCTAATAGTCAGACAGAATTTAATTTGTGACGATAAAATACTAGATAATGTAAGTTAATTGCTTTTAAATCAATATAAATTTTAGCAATGATAGTTGACGCAGCAACAGAAACTAAGAAATACGTCCAATTTGCAAGATGTATTCCATGAAATCACTATCAAATGGTTCGATGGAGATGATATTTTGAGATAGATTACCAGCAGAAGAGCGAGAAACCTTTTGTAAATTAAATATAATAGGGTTGGGTGGGTCCTCTTTATCCCTTAATTAATATATATTTACAAGCTGATCGTCGTGGTGGGCGGTTGTAATCCAACTAGTGGGAGGCCTCTGTAAATATATATTTGTGTTAGTGAAAACATTAATTAATTTGGTTATAGTGCCAATGACGCATGTATTTTGAAATTATACGTTTCGAATGTGCTGGTAGTTGACTACCCATGCTAGGCGTAATGTTCCGTACGGAAAGCTATGATGCCCAGGTGCTTCTGACCCCACTTGGGGGAGGCACAGACGACCCTTGTGGACGCGAACAAATATCCACCGTGTCTTTCAGACACAGATATTTGGTCACTGCTCATTAGGCCTGGCAATACTAAATGCATAAACTTTATCTTGTCCTCTCTTGTCTTGATTTTTATCGTTTAAATAGTATGTGTGATAGGTTTTATTTACTAACTTTAATTAATATACCCTTGCGACATGTTGAATGTGAGTAGTACCCTTGCTAGCAATACCCATAGGGGGACAGAATATTTTGTCGGATAGACTAGGAGTATATACACCCATGTTAAACAAGGTATGTGTATATAGAATGTATGTGTAAAATTATCGCTCCTTATTGAAAATTTCATGTAAAGGCAAACACAGAATATTGCAAACATATAATAATTCTCTACCCCATAACTTAGTATGTAAACCATATTTAAGGTTTTTTCACTAATTATAATAATAATAATAATAATTGTTAATGGGTTGTGTGTGTGTGTGTGTGTAAAAATATTTTATGTTTTTCACTAATATTTGCAATAATAATAATATTAATAATAATAATAATAAAGTTTAATGGATTGTATATGTGTGTAGAAAATATTTTAGGTTTTCACTAATATTGATAATAGTAATTGTTAATGGGTTGTGTGTGTGTAAAAATATTTTATGTTTTTCACTAATATTTGCAATAATAATAATAATAATAAATGACCTCGAAAAAAAAATAAATGACCTTGACCTTGAAAAAAATAAATGACCTTGATGAGTCATCACGATGAGTCATATGACCTTGGGAATGACCTTGGTGAGTCACGCGACCTTGAAATGACCTTGAAATGTCCTTGATGAGTCATGGACTTTGTTTAAAATTTGACCTTGACCTTGAAAAAATAATATTTTGAAAAATAAATGACCTTGAAAAATGGTCTCGGGTAAACGTTAATAACTTTGTCAATTTTGATGATGATGATACCTGCAATAGTTCATTCGAAAGGTCTTGCATCAAGCTTCAAAATAAGCTATCAATTAATAAATTTGGATAATGGGAACGATAACTTTTGGGATGAAAAAAAGTAGGAGCCCGCCCGGCCAATTAATAATATTTTGAATAATAATAATAATTTAACGTTGAAAAGATGGCGGTCATCAATTGTTAATAACTTTGTCAATAATAATGATGATGATACCTTCTATGAATCAATCGAAAGGTCTTGCATTGGGCTTTAAAATGAGCTATCGTTGAATAATTATCGTTGTCGGGAACTCTGTACATTTAAATTTTAAAATATGACCTTGAAAAAATAAATGACCTTGAAAAAAATGACCTTGAAAAAAAAATAAATGACCTTGAAAAATGGTCTCGGGAAAACTTTAATAACTTTGCCGATGTTAATGATGATGATACCTTCTATGGCTCAATTGAAAGGTCTTAGACTAAGCTTCAAAATAAGCTATCGATTAATAAATTCGGATAATGGGAACGATAACTTTTGGGATGAAAAAAAGTGTGAGCCCGCTGGGCCAATTAATAATATTTTGAATAATAATAATAATTTAACTTTGAAAAGATGGTGGTCATCAAATGTTAATAACATTAAAACTATTAAAGATATATAAGATACCTATAGCTCATTCGAAAGGTCTTGGACTGAGCTTTAAGATGAGGTATCGGTCAATAAAATCCGTTGGTGGGAACATTAATTTTTGGGATGAAAAAAAGTATGGGCCCTCTGGATCACTTAATTAAAACAAAAAATTAAATTAAAAAAAATAAATGACCTTGACCTTTATTTTAAAAAAAAAATTTTTCCTGGGGGGGGGGGGGAGGGGGTATATGTGATCCAGAGGGCCCATGATCTGGATGGCCCATAACATACTACTTAATAATAATAATAATAATAATAATAATAATAATAATAATAATAATAATAATAATAATAATAATAATAATAATAATAATAATAATAATAATAATAATAATAATAATAATAATAATAATAATAATAATAATAAAGTGATGATTCCTTGGTAGCAGCATTTAATATTTAAAACAATTAAGTGATAATTTATGCCTTTCTAACTTAATGAATTTTCTTTCTAACTGACCTCATGAAAACCCCTTTATTTTTACCTCAAATTATAGTTTTAAAATAATCTTCATTAACTTTTATCTATTAAAAAGTAAAATAATATTTCTATATATTTCAGTCACTGATTATTTGTAAGTAGATCATGAATTATCCCATTTAAAATTTAATATATTAATAGTAAGTAGTATAAAATAGTTATAATAAAAATAAGATAACGCGACAGTATTAACATAATTAAAATGAAAAAGCCAAACTTTTCGAAAATTGGTCTGTATAACTTAATCATTGTTTTTCATGTCAAAGTCCCAAAATCTATGAAATCCAAGATACAAGTTCGTCCATGTCATGTACCGAAATATGTGACGAAAAATAAACAGGAATGACCGAAAGTTTACATCCTGTTATTTATTTATCATACAGCGTCTGGATTATTAGACATTTATTAAGTATTTTATTATAGATTTTATACTCTTGAATATTATCTATTTGTTTTTCTATATTTCCTAGATATTCTTGCCTATAATTTTGCTTTTTGAATAATTTGGAGCTTCTTACATATCTTTGATTGATGTTGGCGATCTGTAAAAAGGCATACTGACCATTTCCTTATATCACCTTTACACCTTACCGTTGAATTGCCATATGACCTGTCAGGATTAGAAATTATTTTATAAATATGAACTTCATCAATAAATTCGTGGACGTTTGTACAATCTTATTTCAATTCTAAGTAATGCACAATATTAGTCATAAGGCTTACAACATATTGCGCCCTAGGCAAGGAATAAAATTTAGGCCTGTTAGCAAGATTATATCGCATTCAATTTCTCTACTGTTGTCAATTATTTTTATCTGTAAAAATTTCACCAAAGCAATATTTAACAATAAAACTTTATTATTTTTATTACAATAACTCTTTCAAACTTTAGTTATTTAAAATTCATGACTTCTTTCAGGATCTTGAAGACGAGTATGTCGCTGCTCAATGGAATATTCATACTCCATAGATCTTTTTGTGGTTGATTTGGCATGCAATTCAATTGGCACTGGCCTGACAATTGTTATATCACAAAAGCCTTGGACATTGAAAGAAGCTCTTGAGAACAACACAAAAAAAGAAAATATTTGCACAATGAAGAACTGCCAGACACTGAAGAAAATATGCTTCTGAAAAAACGTTGTCTACTGCATCACGTGCAATGTTTGAAATGGAATAAATATTCATTGGAAGAACGATCAGAAACTTGAACAAAAGAGTTGATGAGCATTTAGATCTAGTTGCAAATCCTCGGTATTTGTGAGTTGATTATGTGGGGAAGATCTTTTTCTTCTCGACTCATATCCGACCAAAAATTTCTCATTTTCGTATCCCACTCTGCAAACTCGCATAATTGTTTTACTGATCACTAAGCTCTCGTCGCAAGCAGTGTTGGTGCTGCGACTTAGTGGGTGACTTTGGGGAAAAATGTGAGTTCTACAACCAGAACTGCTAATGACCCGACGAGATGATGGGTTCACAGGCTACCGTGGAAGGTGTCGTGCCGCGTTTTCGCTTCTTCGGTTTATGGTGTACTCAATTCCTTATTCGTCGCCATCTACTTCGACCTTTATGATAAAACCTTCTCTTTAACGAACTGTTGAAAGGTAAGATAAAACTTCCAGATTACATAATTTCAATTCTCCGTTGAATTGTCTGAGGTCATGCTGACAAAATCAAATTATAATTGTTTATTTTATGTCCCGAGATATTTTACAAACTGAATTTAATTTATTGTTTAAATAAAGTCCGATTAATATTTAAATCTTTTCGTAAGGAGATAATTTTCTTTGGCCTCAAGAAGGTATAAATATATCACAGTCCCATCAACCTATATTCTCTAAATTTCAACTTTAATGTGCCTGATTCTTAAGGAAAGTCTTTTCAATTTAATTAATTATTCAGGTTATAGTACTAAGACAAAATTTAAGCATAACATTAAAATAAATGGGTTTATTTTGTATATTGTTGATTCCTCATTGTCATCGCATATAAATCCCTATCATGAATATATCCCCATCACATTTCACTATGCTACCATAAATCGCCTCACGACCACCATACATAAAAATCAATATTTTCACTTTATTTAAACAAAAAATCCATAAATTTTCGTCTTCATTATTCATAGGATGGGAATTATATATAAAATAAGGATATACAGATCATATAAAAAATTGATCCGGTCATTTATTTTACATTTTCGATTTAATTGACTTTTTTAATAAATTAGCCTTGAACTTTGAAATGAATCAGAAAGAATAACTGTTATGAATTAAGAACAGTTGGTGTCGTGGTTCTTCAACAACAATATTGTTAATAAAGGATGGAGGTGCCTCAATTATGGGTATCTAAAATATTAAACAACTCTCAGCTTGAGGAGGCACAGTTCTCTTGCATATTACGCCATTCCAGCAAAACAATTTTTGAAGATCCTCTGCTATTGGTCACAAGGTCTAAACCAAACCGATATTTTAAAGTTTGTGAATATATCCAGGGTATTATGCTGGATTCGCCAATAAGGTCAAAGCGACAAGGTTATGCTGAATTTCAAAGTTAAAAGTCATCGGGGAAGAGGGTTGAGAGAGACAATTTGGCCATTGCTAATAGTCGAGACATCCACATCTCCTAGCCGAGGCTTTGTTATAATAATCGAAATCGGTCTAAAAGGGTGTTAATACCAATAATAGCAGAAGTTGTTTGTCCGCTCAAAGAGATTCATACCCCAAAATGTTGAAAGCACAAATGATTGAGTTAAGCCGTTTAAGGCAAATTAAATTTTTATTGATATGTTTTACATGATCCGGATAGCCATCCAATGTGATGGTCCCCCCATCTTGTTCCGGATGGCTGAAAATGTTCAAATATGCTTGTCCTAAACATTTGATTATTATAATATTGACATTTAAACAATAAATAGAAATAACAACAGTTAGAAAAGCCAAATTAATATTTATTAAAATAAATCACTAAAATCATTAAAATCAATTAAAACAAAAAATTAAAAATTGAGCAATTTAACCGCTTCTGTGCCAAGAGCGAGATATCTCGCATTCTTGGCCATGCCCAGCAGGCCGGCCATAGAAAAATAGCGAGTTTTCTCGCTCTTCCTTGAGTCTTTTAAAGTCATTTAAGATTTTAATTTATAAAAATAAGATTTAAAAATGCTGTACACAGCTACACTTCTACCTACTGGCATTTAAAAGGTTAATAATTAATTTCCATAAATTTATATTTCCCCAGTAAACAACAAATTTCCTCATCATTTTCACCCAGTGATTTGTTGCCACATAATTTATCTTTCACTTCATTTAAACAAATCTTATCCCGATCACTTATTGATTTGCCAGCAAAAATCATTAGAATCGTTTCATCACTGATCAATTTCACTAAATCCGGCAGAGAATTTTCATTGAAATTAAAACAATTTCTAGGATTATTTTTATTATN
>CAUHTR010002369.1:0-60142 GCA_959609185.1 Schmidtea polychroa
GGTTAATGTGATAAAATATAAAAACAAAAATTTCTAATTTCAAACATCATGTAATGTAGAATTTACTTACTAGACTTTTATGATTACATACAAAAATTTCAGTTTAATTACAGCATTTATAGAAGAAACTTAAATTAATTCGGGTACAAGAGTAATAATTAAATATGATATGATTATTATAGTTCAGTTTCCTTTTTAAACAATTCAAGTACGGATTGACAGTAGATTTTAAAAGATTCCTCTAACCCATCTATTCTCAAACTATGGGTCGTGGAAACTTCCCAGGTGGGTCGCAAGGATGCTATTTGTAAAAAAAATGAAACAAACTTTTTAATCTGCCACAAACAAAACGAACTAGTCAGCAATATGCAAGCTCACCCATCTCATTAATATGCAAAATTTATTCGAGAATGCAACTGTGTTTTTTAAATTTATTCTTTTATTTCGAATAATTAATTGTAATAATTATCTTTAAGAATTAAGGGTTTGTTAGCAAAATTTTGAAAGAATTAAAATACGTTTAATGGGAAAATATTTTAGTCGGAGTTGGTAAATATAAAGTTGATTGCAAAAGAAGGAAAAAATTTTGTATTGGGTCACCAAGTTTCTGGTTTATGGTTAGTGGGTCCCCATTTAAAACAGTTTGAGGACCCCTGCTCTAACCCATTTAAAAATTTTTTAATTATAAACCAGTTGTTTCGATAATTGAGAAGACAGGTAATAGCAGTGAAGTTAATGCTTTCTACGACTTGTTGGGGTTATCAGTGAAATTTTAAATTTTCACAGAATCCGTTTTGCTGCATCTCTAACGATATCTCTCTGGTGGAGTTGGATCTCCAGTTCCCGGATTCGCAATTTGAAGACTTTAATCTCCGTTTGATCATCGGTGTCCTCTATTTCGCCAGCGGGATATCTTGTTCGATCTGCCGAGGTGTGCAACTGCTAGGCCAATGTCGGAGATGGCTTCGATGCGGGCCATACAGGCAGGATTCATCCTCGCCTCCTGCTTAAGTAGTATCGTGAGATTTTCTCCGTTCTTCTTTCTTGTGGTTCTGACAACCTCTGGGAAACGACTGGGCTCGATAAGATAGCCATATTCAGTCGTCTCAAGCCTGAAAATGAAACTCGATTGTGGGGGTTCCTGCGTTTCCTCCCGCTCCCGTTTTGTATTCCGATAACGGCCTATAGAGGATGGGCTGGCTTCATAGCTTCCACCTTGGACCTTTTGATTCGACATTTCTAGAATATACTTATTGGTGAAGGTGTTATCGCATAATTTCGTGAAATTTTTTACTCTCCACTCTCCACTCTCCACTCGATACACTCTATTTTAGTAATTAATGCTTCGTGTAGCTACTCTTTACGATCATTAAGTCTAACTCGGATTTTGACTACTTATCGTAATTTCACTTGGAATATATTTTAGGAATATCCAAATTTGATATCTATTTCTAAACTTCGGCCAGTCATCGTATTAAATTTCGGAGAACTAGGTATTTAACGAATCGGCTTATTAGTTCGCTTACTACTACTATCTACGTTGCATTTTCGGATGAATTTATTAATATTAATAACTATATAGTAGACTTCAATAATGGAATAAGTGATATTAATAGCACGCAGTAAACTGAGTAAATGTGAGGATGATAATGAAATCAATAAAATGACGTGCAATAAACGAAAATTAATGAAAAAAATAATATTCTTAACATGGTAACAAACCTAAAACTGCCGGGATAATAATGACAAATAAATTGAAATTATCGATTTACAAGAGCAATAATGGGTACACAATAAAATATATATTGATAAACTAGTATGAAGATGGTACTAATAATGATCTATCTGATAAAGTAACAATATTAAGGTCGATATAAGATGATTAAGGTAATGATTATTTAATAATTATTTAAGTATGAACTTCGGTAATAATAAGGTAGGTCTTATAAATTTACTACAAAATTTTGACGATTTAATATAGTTGTTCTTATTTCTTCTTGGTTATATCTGAGTAGGTTTTGTGAAATACTTCTTTTCGTGTTTAATTTATTTTTTATTTGGATGTTTGATATTTTGTTTTTGACTTTTTGTGCTGTTTATTATGCTATATTATTTGCTCTACTTGATGCTGGGTATGTGTGTTATGTACAGATACACTCCGTGACAATCCTAACTTTGGATTTAAAAATCAGTTTTAGGCCACAAAACAAAAAGGGACATTAAAAATATAAATAATTATCCAAAACAAACAAGAATTATATAATTCATAATTTTGTATTTCATTATCTAGTTCGAAATACTAAATCTTTTAAATTGCTTTATAATCAAGTTTTGATTCTAATTTCTTACTGTCTGCTACTTTTCTTACAGCCTTTACGAAATCTTCATTTATTACAAACATACGTTCACTTCGCATCGCAAACATTCCGGCTTCGGTACAGACGATTTCTCAAATCTGCACCATTGAATCCTTCTGAGAGCTTCACTATGAAATCAAAATCAAACTCTCCATGTTTTGATAATTTTGAACTGTGAATATTGAGGATATCTAATCTTGCTACTTCATTTGGGAGAGAAATCTCAATTTTTCTATCAATTCTTCCTGGTCTTATAAGTGCAGGATCAAGAATGTCTGGTCGATTGGTTGCCATTATAATTTTTACTTTACCGAGAGTATCGAATCCATCCATTTGATTCAAAAGTTCCATCAGTGTTCTTTGAATTTCTCTATCCGAACTATTTCCATCACTAAATCGTTTGCCACCTATTGCATCAATCTCATCCATGAAAATAACACAAGGTTCGTGAGATTTTGCATATGCAAACATTTCTCTCACAATTCTGGCACTTTCTCCAATATATTTGTCAACGATGCCACTTGATACGACTTTCACAAAGTTGCAGTCAAGTTGTTTAGCCACTGCTCGAGCTAACAAAGTTTTTCCTGTTCCGGGTGGACCGTAAAGTAAACACCCTTTGGGTGGTTTAATTCCAACTCTTTCAAAGATTTCTGGGTTTTTAAGTGGCAGTTCAATAATTTCTCTTAATTGTCGTATTTGTTCACTTAGGCCACCAATTGACTCATAATTGACATTTCCAGGATCTTCTGTTGTCATTTTGTATACTTTTTCGTTAACTTCTCTTGGTAGAACTCTCATTATTGTCAGTGTATTCATATCTAATGTTACTCTTGCATTTTCTTTTAATTTAGATTTAGATATAGCCGTACGACATCCAACGATAAATCGTGATCCTCCACAAATCTTAACAACAAATTTTTCATCTGTAATTTTTTTGAGAATTTCTGCAACAAGATTACCAACTGTTTGAAAAGCATTGCTTTGATTTTCATACTTTTCATGCTCTTTATTTGCGTCTCGCAATTTTAATCTTAAATTTTTGGATTCAGTTTCAACTTGAGAATGTCTGATCACTTTTTGTTTCCATTGGTCTATTAAATGTATATTGCTTCTAACTGTGTTTGATGAGTTCATTTTCTATACTTGATAATTTGGATAAAGGATAAATTCGGTTCATTCATTCAATCTGGTATTAAATTTAATTTATCAACCAATCATTTTTAGTTTAAATAAATAAATATTATTTAATTATTTTATCTTATATTTTATTTTTTAAATTTATTTTATATAATATAACTTAAAGTAGTTCATTGAAAATTTAAATCTCATTTCTAATATTTAAAATTTTTAGAAAGTAAAAGAGTATTGAAATGCAACACTACAGAACATACATTTTTATATAACTGGTATAATATGAAATCTTAAATATTATTCAAATATAATTCAAAATATTATTTGAAATTTTCTTGATTAAAAATTTTAAAAATATTAGTTATTAAAAATTTAATAATAATTAAAAAAAAATTCACTTGAAAAAGACAGTGCCGAAAATTCGTGAATATCAAAAACATCGAAAGATTTTCTGATTCATAGTCAAGTTTTTTAATAAATACAGTAAACCCTCCAACTGCGTGGTTTTTCATTACGCGGTTTCGCAATTGCGCGGCCAAACCTTTAATACCAAAATTTCGATCTGCGCGCTAAAAATTTCGTAGCTGTGCGGTTTTTTTTGTTTTTGTCTATTTTAACAAGAAAAATCATGTCAATTTAATTTTTTATGGTGAATCCCGTAAAACTACGAATGCATATGGTAGTGAAAATAGTGATTCATCGTATTTCGATGCACTGCATTTTTTATATAAAAATAATAAAGGCAGTTTCATTTTTCTAGTGATGTGGTTAGGATTAGGATGTAAAATTACATAGTTTTAATTAATTGATATTTATACAAGTGTTTATTTAATTAAAAATATATTAGTATTAAATTCAAAAAAATCTTATTCGTGTGCATTAGATATAACCGTAATAAAAAATTATTACATCAATTAAAGAGTGTTATAAAGTAAGTATAAATAAAATTTTTGATTTTTGATTTAATACTCATTTTGATTTAATAGGTTTTTAATAATTTCTACACCTTATATATAATAATGGAAATAGCTGGCAAAAGAAAAATATTGACGTTAGAGGCAAAACTTGAAATTGTGAAGCAATTAGAAAATGGCGAAAAAATGTCTGTTTTAGCTAAGAGACACAATATGAACGAATCCAGCATAAGGAGGATTAAATTGAATGCCGAAAAAGTTAAAAGTTCAGTAGTTTGTTCTACATCCCTAGCTGCAAAAACATTAAAAAAACCACGAAATCCAATAAGAGAGAAAACAGAAAAAGTGTTAAGCTTTTGGATTGAAGATCAAAATCAAAAGAGAATGCCACTTAGTGCTGCTGTTATTCGAACTAAAGCGTTACTAGTATTTAATCGGTTACAAAAGGAAGAACCTGGGTCATCTAATTTAGGCAAAATTAAATTCGAAGCGAGTAAAGGATGGTTTGAAAAGTTTAAACATCGCCAAAACTTACATAATATAAAATTTACAGGCGAAGCAGCCAGTGCTGATACATTAGCTGCATCTTTATATCCAAAAACGTTAAAACATATCATTGATGGTTGTGGAAATTTACCAAGCCAAGTTTTCAATGCTGATGAGACTGGCCTATTTTGGAAAAGGATGCCTAGCAGAACATTTATATCTAAAGAGGAGAAATCTGCTCCGGGGTTCAAGGTTTCCAAAGATAGATTGACAGTTTTGTTTTGCGGTAATGCAGCAGGCGATTGTAAGAACAAACCACTAATAATTTATAAATCAGAAAATCCTCGTGCTTTTAAAGGCATATCAAAGAACTCACTGCCAGTTCATTGGGTATCAAATTAGAAAGCTTGGATGACTGCAAAGCTTTTTGAGAACTGTTTTTTAAATTGCTTTTGTGTAGAAGCTGAAACTTACTGTAAAGACAAAAACATTGCTTTTAAGATTCTGTTGATTGTTGACAATGCACCAAGTCATCCACCACATTTAGCTGAATTGCACCCCAATGTTAAAGTAATATTTCTGCCTCCAAATACGACATCTTTAATTCAGCCGATGAACCAAGGCATAATTGCCGCATTTAAGCTGTATTATCTTAGAAGGACTTTTCGGCAATTAATTGAAGCTACGGATGGCCCAGATAGTCTTTCAATTCTTGAGTATTGGCGACAGTATAATATTTTATCTTCCGTAAAAAATATTAAATTAGCATGGGATGAAGTTAAAAACTCAACCATGGAAAAAATTATGGCCAGAAAGCTGCATTAGAGAAGCTGTTGTTGAAATGCCAGAAATTGTGGAAATTGTGACTTTAGGTAGAACAATTGGTGGGGACGGTTTTCAAAATTTAGAATCAGAAGATATCACGGAAGTCCTTGTGTCAAATGAAGAAAATAATACCGTTGACGATATTTTGACACAGTTCGGCGGTAATAATGATGAAAATGATGAAAGTGAAGAAGATGTACAGATTACAGAAGAGAAAAAGTTTACTACCGAAAAACTATCAAGTTTTTTAAAACTTGGTAGTCAACTTGAACAGCAAGCTCTTAATATAGACCCTGATATGGAGCGTGCCTTAAAATTTCGGAGAAATCTGACAGCAGCTTTAGCACCAATTGCTGAAATTTATAAAGAAAAACAAAAAGCTGGTAAGCAATCAGTGTTAACAAGCTTTTTTCAAAAAATTATACAATCACAGCCAATAGAATCAAGCTCATCAGAATGTAGCAGTGATTAATATAACGTTACTTATGTTAATTTTTATTTATGTTTAGTCGTTGAATTGAGACTGTTCACAGTGCGCGGTTTCGGTTTGCGCGTTGTTTTTGTGGAACGTATCTACCGCGCAGTTGGAGGGTTTACTGTACGTCAATGGAAAAGAAATCAGTGGTGAAATTTTAAAAAAAGTTCTTATAATATTATAATTAAAAATAAGTATAAATAAGTATAAATAAGTATAAATAATTATAAATAATTATAATTTAAAATATAAAATAAAAATTTTAATATTTTTTTATAATTTAAAAACCTTTGTTTATTAAAATTAATACAAAATAATACAAAATAATAATACAAAATAAAATTAAGTAAAATATTATTCAAAATAATTAGTAATTAATGTGAGATAAATCTAACAATTTATTTATCCTTAATTTAAATATGTATACTAAATTTATAATATTATATATTAAATAGTATTTGCGTGATTGTTGTATATCTCAGAAGGATTCAATGGTGCAGATTTGAGAAATGTCTGTACCGAAGCCGGAATGTTTGCGATGCGAAGTGAACATATGTTTGTAATAAATGGTGATTTCGTAAAGGCTGTAAGAAAAGTAGCAGACAGTAAAAAATTAGAGTCAAAACTTGATTATAAAGCAATTTAAAAGATTTAGTATTTCTAACTAGATAATGAAATACAAAATTATGTTTTTTATATTATTCTTGTTTGTTTTGGATAATTATTTATTTTTATATTCTTTAATTGATATAAATAACATAAAATAAATTAAAATTATTTTCAATTTTAGAATTATAAAATATTTTAAATAAAGAACAAAATTGATAAAATTTCTCCATATTTTTTATAAAGACTGAGTTGAGTTGTTTGAATTAATAAAATTGATTAAAATTTGATTATACCATTTGTTTATAAGTTTTCTAATTTTCTAGATCTCGTTTCGATGATCACATTCATAAAAGATACACATGCATTAAAGAAAATATCGAAAACGAAGCATTGTTAATTCTTCAGAACTAAGATCGGAATAGGATTTTTGTTATTTATTACATTTAACATCGTTATAGGCTTCAAATCGTAAGTTTTATTTCCATTTTTTAATAAAATTTGGTTTATTGGTTATTAATAACGTTTAATAATACTGTAAAATTAATTGGCTACCATATTAAATGACACTAATTGTATATAATTGAATACCATGTTAATTGAACCCAATATTAATTGAATACCATATTAGATGAATACAATATTAAATGACACTAACAATATTTATTTTTTACAAAATGCCAATAATAACACTAAAAATTAATTGGCTACTAATTATAATTGAATACCATATTAAATGACACTAACAATATTAATTTTTTTCAAAATGCCAATTGGATATCATATATGCTATATTTACAAATTAATAATTCAAAATATTTAAAAATTCGGCGATGGTCTAGAATAAGGATATGAAAAAAATAATAATAATCAATTAAAAATACCCTTGCGACATGTTGAATGTGACCAGTACCCTTACTACAAATACACATAGGGGGACAAAATATTTTGTCGGATAAATTCAGACTATATAAAAACTTACAATTAATTAATTTATATTTATATTGCCCCCCTATACTAGAGCGTCGCCTATGTATATATATATATATATATATATATATATATATATATATATAATTTCTTATATGTGACTTGTAAAAATATGTAATTATAGTAAATAAAAATTTTGGAATTTGTATATAAAATGAACCGGATTGCAGCTCTCTTTGGCATCATGTTTGCCCAACCCTGGCATAGGATATATATCAATATTTAATTTTTAATTGATTATTATTATTCCAAATTATATTATTCCAAATTATTATTCCAAACCAAATTATAAAAGTTATTAAAGATCTCAAAGAGGTTGTCACTAAGTCGTCTTGTTCCTACTTTTGTTCGTTTGTTAGCGCGTTTCCAATACTGCTATGTTCGTGTAAGGATATTGACCATGAATTTGAGTGCAATGCCCAAATATAGGAATGACTACCCGTTATCTTCCTTCTCAAGTTCTTGATCACTGTAGATTGAGGTGATAGAATACTGAGCACAATTAGGGTAAAAGAGTAGTGTGTATGCAATGAATAATGTTTCTGTATCTCAAATTTAAATTCGATTGTATAATACGATTGTTCTTAATCTTAAAATTAAGGAATGAAATGTCACTTTGATTACTTCACTTGAATATGATTAGTTCAATTTATTTTTCCTTTTCCACAGTTTGGTTACCTAGGGAAAAGAAAAATATTCACGTGCTCAGATAGAATGACCTAGATAACCTTCATGACTTATCAATCATATCCCCTGATGTGTACCCGTGGTGATGTAACAGGTTGGTGTTGCACACATAGATCGGAACCTACCAGCAGGTGAGCTATCATGGTAGAACTACTCCCGGTAGAATTCGCAGTTTAGGTCCACTAGTGCCATAGAAGGACTTACCTCGTTTCATTTACACCAACCGGCGTCCTGGTCCAAGGGACGTCTTTCTATAACTAAACCTCTCGATCATATCAATTCCCATGAACTTCAACCATAAATTCAAACAATCAAGCATAACTCTATAAATTCAACGTCAATAAATTTTATTGAGTGACATCAAAATATACAATAGATCACAAGTGAGTAAATCATCAAGAGTTAACAGACAGAATACACTCATGCGTTTCATTTGAAAAATGTGAATCTTTGAACAGGGATCGATTTCGTGTGACTTGGATAATGATACATTGGAACATTTCGCCCTCGGCTAACAGGGCGTCGATGTCCACCTGAAGCCGGGCATCTGCACACATGCGGGATATTTCGGTTGAAATTATCCGGAAGTCTTCCTTTAGAACAGGTGCAATTACCGTTGGAGCTTGCACCTTGACTATTTGAGCAGCGATCGTATCCCTCCGCTTTTGATTTTTCTCGGCCCGCGATGGGCGTCTTCGCTTCTTGACAGATGAGATGAGGGGGAGACTGGTATAAATGGGTATTGATGCGGTGACATTTTCAGTGGTTTCTGCAGGCACACTGTTCAACTTGGATGATCCCGATATAATTGGATCCTTCAACGGTGGGAAATGGCTTCCGTGCCCACTACAACTAGTCTTTTGTAACGGTGGTTCGCTTTCTTTATATGTAACGAGAATACATTGGTCCCATCCTTTATTGGGTATTCCCGAACTCTCCGTTGTATCTCGGCCTCTGAATATTCTTTATGTAAAGCTTCAGACTGGACTTTTATTGTTAAACGTTGACATCGGCTTTCTTCTAGGAGGCTGTCTCGACAGTGCTCCAGCCGTAATACCTTAGTTTTCTCCTTCATTTGGGGGGAGAGAACCATGTGCATTCATAAATTTCGATCCGTTTTTTTCAATGTCCCAATATACTCATGTAGTTTTCTTATGTTTGCGTTTTTGTCCGCGCAGGAAAAACATGGTTGAAGACCTTTTGGTGGCAGACTTGGCTCGCACATTCTAGAAAGGAAGTAGTTAAGAAAATGAATCGTTGCATATCAGTGAAAAGCTGATCGCTAAACGTTTGGTGAATTTTATCATTAGTACTTTTCCCTTTCTTATACCACATTCTTAATCCAAATGTAACCATACTCATAATTGTTGTTATAATTGTAACTTTGACTGGGGTGAAATTTGATCAACAGTAATTTTAAAATAATTTTATATCATCAATTTACGTTCAGTTATTTATTGGGAAATCGAATTTAAATTATTATTAACTGAAGGCATTATTTTCCTTGTTAAGAGAATTAAGAAAACTCAGATGGGTGTGGTTGAACATAGAACTTTACATGAATAACTTTTGATTAAAATATTCCGGTTGAAGATTTGTTATTCGAGACAATTTAAATGTTTATTTTAAGTATATCGTTTTGTCGGGTTATGATCGTCGTTGGACATCAATTGATTTATCTCTGCGACTTATTTCTATGTATTATATAACTGTTATCACTTTTCCGGTGGATTCACTTCCATTCAGTTCATTGTTAATATTTATATCAACGTACACGACTGTCTATAAACAAATCCGATGACTTTAGTGAGATCAAGAGACCGTTGGCTTAAGTTTATTTACGTTATTCTCCGCCTTTTTTTAGAAAAATCCTAACAACGTTACGCGACAGAATACGGTTAACCGGATGTTTACCGAGTGGAATTTAATCATCTTCGCCTATGAGCGAATGGTTTTCTGGCGGTAGTTCGTGATTACAGAGATTATGTCGAAAATGCAGGTACAAAATGGCATCGAATTGTGACCTACTGCTGAAATTATGCCCTTTCTAATTGTTGGAAATATTTCGATAGAAGATTATAGTCGTGGACTTATCAGTGTCAGAATCTAAGGTGCCTGTCAAATTAAAGAAGTAAAACTGGAGAATTTTCAACGGACGGGTGGATGCTGAATCTAAGTACTGTCTCGATAATGATTTCTCTAACGGAATTTTCCTCGTTCCATTATGGAATTTCATTATTGGAAAGATCTTGAAATTATACGAGATTTGAAGATTTTCTGGAAAGATAAATTTCTCGCGAAACGACATCTACTGCTACTAGATGAGAACACCTTGTCATTACAAACTCATTCCACTCATTAGATGATACAATCAAGGTTTCTCCACTTACCAGGACCCAGACACCAGGACCGACCGTCTCTAGACCGTCCTGATAGACAGGTTCATTCTATTGATAATAAGAAAAATGTCATGAAAAATAAATATTTTTATGAATCGTCTACTTTTATCAATTAAAAATAAATGAAATAAATTTACCCGGCGACCATTCCATTTTGAATCCGAGTATGATGTCACAAATGATGTTCTCTGCATTAATCGTTCAAGTTATTCGACATACCTATCCTGGGTTCGGAATTCATACCATCTCTTTCTATCGCATAAAACTGGAAATATTCTGCATCGTCGCTGGTTCCATGAAGGAGAAAGGGATGTTGTTCATTTAGAATAATATTTTGATTATAACATATATACAATCTTAAATATCGTTATAAATTCATGAAAACACAAACAATTTCATAAATAAAAATTAACTAATTACTTGTAAATCGAAACGGTTAATCGCTATGGAACTGAATAAATTCGGTGTTAACTGGATTTCTTCCAACTAACAATTCGGTAAGTAGAACTTCGATGAGGTCTACGAATCCTTTGATGATAGTCGCTAGTATGAAAAGGTTGAATAGTTCTATGATTTGAGTATGGTCGAAATTATCAATCCTTATCTTAATGGATTCCTTGTAGATTTTCCTTTGTTGTAGTTTGCTTTGAAGTTTGAATCGAGTCGTTATGATTTTGAAGTAGTTCATATTAAAAAGTTCTTACCTTTTATAATTGATTTTGAGGTAGTTATCTAACTGACTTAGCGGCCGCCTTGTATAGTAATTTTTAACCAATCACAATCGAGTCGGGTTGTTTTTTTTGGTTATTTTTCTTTATTCTTTATTTTTTATTGTTTTTCTAATGTATTATTTTGTTATTTTATTAGTTTTCTTGTATTTTTGCGTTTTTTCGCATATTTTTATTGTCTTTGGTATGTGACGGCCTATTCTTAGTTTTCTTTTAATTTTTATTTATATTTCGTATTTTTATTAACGTTTTCTTATTTTCTTGTTTGGGTTTTATTTTCTTCTTAAATTTTCTTATTATTTTATTATTATTTAAATTTTTATTTTTAATTAATTTTTGTTAAATTTACCGCCATGATGGATTTGGAACGATTACAGAACATAATTTAAATTAATGATGTTTTTCTTAATTTCTTTTTAAGAATTTTTATTTTTATAACTAATTTATTTACTTTTGATAACTTTTATTGATCTATGGGGCTTTTATGATGGATGTCGCCATTCTTATGAAGTGTTCTGGAATTTTTCTAAAATTTTTAGTGTTTTACTATCTCTCGAAGCTATTCGAGTCTGTTTTTTAGTTAGTTTCTTGCAATACTTCTTGGATTTGTATCATTTTATTTAATTTCTGTGTTTATATTTTTGTTTTCCTCTTAATTAATATTGTTTATTTGATGCGTTTTTATATTGAACTGAACTTATTGCTATTTGCGTGCTATGTACCAACACACCTCAGTCACAGTTTAGAGTTTTGGGTCTGGAAATCAGTTCGAGCCCAACATAACATTTTTATTTAATTCAAGTTAAGAATCATTCCCAATTCTAATGAAATTCTTGAAAACAATTAATAATTTTGTGTTGAGGTCTCGCTATTGGAGATTCTCAACTTACTGGTTCTTATATACATAAAAACGGTTAGATTTTTGGGAGAATAATACTAATTTTACACCGGTATTTGTACCAAATTTTGAACCATTGTAAATAATTGTTTTATATTTTATTGCTTTTATATTTACAAAAAAATGTAATTTGATTTAAAAATATTTTTATTTCATTTATGCTAATAATATTCCCATGAATTTATTTGTTAAAAAATATTTTGCTAACTCATTTTTCAAAAATATTTATTTTCCTTAAAAGCAAAAATTATGTTTGCCCAAGATTGCTTATTTAATTACATTCCGAAAGTACTGCTTACTGTTTTTTATTTCCGCAAATTTAGTAAATTATAATTAAGTTTTATTTTTTATGTTCATAATAATAATTAAATTACAAATAAACACCACAAATAAAATAAATTATATAAATAAAACAATGCAAAATTCAAAGATAAAATTAAAGCTCGATAATGTTCTGGATAAATAAGGATAGATGTTTAAAATCAAGATACATAAGATCAATTTTATTGTCATCAACATGTCCAGCTACAACACGCGAAAGAAAAATAAAAATAAATCCAGCTACACACATGCGGGCAAACACACATACACATGCACACATACTTCAAATTCACAAAATCATTTCACACAACCAAAACACTAAGAAAGTAAAAAGCGCACACAGCCGCGAGCATCGAATTAATCATTCTCCCCCCTTGACACTTTGGTGTCAATCTCACATCCCCATTAACTTCTTCTTTTGTAATCAAACATAATTTGGATATGCATCTTATTACTTCCTTTCCTTCACATTTTATCCTCATCACGCGTAGCTTTCCGTCTTCTCCAGGTATCACTTCGATTACTCTCCCCATTGACCACTTTCCATACTCATTCTTTTTGTCTAAAACCCACACTGTTGACCCTGTCTTAACATCATCTTCTATCTTATTCCATTTCGCCCTTTGCCGCCAGCACGGAACCAATTCTTTCATCCATCGTCGCCAAAAGTGTTAGGTTAACTCCTGAATTCGTCTCCACTGAAACATCGTACATGACCTTTTCTTCACTTCTATATTTTCCACAGCTTCTCCTTTCCAACCGGCAATTAATAAATGATTTGGAGTTAGCACAGCGTCTTCCTTACTGTCTACTGCCTGAACCGCATCGGAAAAGACATGTAATTGCCATTCATTTTTCATTTAAACATCTCGCAATTCGTAGATCTCCGAGATTATTTGTATCCTCTACCCACTTGTGTATTTCTTTATTAAACTTTGGGGGTAGCTTTTCGTCCCAATCAAGCCCTGACAACCACAACTTCTGAATAATCTTTTCCCTATGATTATGAATGGGCCTAACAGTCCCAATGGATCCAAAATTCTTGTCACTATGCTCAATACCTTTCTTTTCGATAAACATTCTTCATTCGGCAGATCTACTTGAAAACTAAATTCATCGTCTTCCGAGTACCATTTCAAATCTAGGGTCTTGACGGCCATTGTCGTTTCCTTTTCAATATTCAGTGTTTTAGCTCGTTCTTCAATTGGGATTGTCGTCATAATTCTTTCCGAATTGGACAGCCATTTTCTAGGCCATATCCCGGCACTGCCCCAAAATTTTTCTAGCCCCTCTTTCAGCCTCATTCCTTCTTCTTCAGAATCAACAGAGTCCATGGTATCGTCCATATACGTAGACTTGCAAATAGATTCTGTCACTTTTGGATAGTCTTTTTCAAATTTCTTTGCATTCTCTTGCGCGACTAGCTGGGCAAGGAATGGAGATGCATTAAGACCAAACACTAACCGATTAAACTCATACTTAATAATTTTCCCCTCAGTTGACCATAAGAACCGATGATATTCCCTGTCTTCAAGAGCCATTCTTATTTGCAGATACATTTCTGCTATATCACAAACAACAGCTACGGAAAATCTACGAAAACGTATTAAAATATCAAAAACTTCATTTTGTAATTTTGGACCAACTTCCACCATATCATTAAGTCCAACTCCATTACACCTGGCTGCTGCATCAAACACAATACGCACTTTCGTGGTGTCCTTATCTCTTCTAACCACGGGAAAGTGTGGTAATATCCATTCCGAATCTCCAGGCATCATTTTCTCTTTTACAATACTTATATAATCTTTTTTCAGGTAACCATTCAAAATATCCTGATACTCAGTTCGTAAGTCTTCCTTTTCAAGCCTCTTGGCTAAACTTCGCAGTCTACTTTCTGCCATTTTAACACTATTGGGCAAAGGTATTGGTGACTTTCCATGGCACTTTTACCTCGAAATGTCCGTCTATTTTCTTCATCTCAGATTTTGTTTTCTCATAAATCTCCTGGTCTTTCGCTGCAAATATATTTTACTTTAAGCCGCTTTCATCAATCTCCCAAAATCGTTCCATTTGTCTTTGCAAATCATCGCAATTACCGAAGAACGTTCGTATGAAATTGCTTTGATGATTCCAAGTTCTTCCCACCGAGGTTCTTCCAACACATGTCCAGCCAAGTGGAGTTAAACGGGCAATCGGTTCATCCAACTTACCATCGATTTCTTTGAGTGCTCGCGTTAAATAATCCGCGCCAATTAACACTTCAACTGCCTGTCTCTCGTCTAGCATCGGAAAATGGATGCCCTTCAGGTGAGTCCACTTATGTTTTTCTCTTGCCCAATTTACTACCTTCATTTCTCCCGTGATATTTGTTACGGCCAGTGCGTCGAAGTTTTTCGTCAATCGGCCGTCATTACTAATTAACTTAATGGTCACTGGAGTAGCCATCATTTGTTGGGCATTACCGCCGATAACCCCTATCGGTGTCCTCTTTTCCACCCCTTTTAACCCAAGCTCCTTTAAAATTCTTATATTGATGTAGCTTACTGAGCTTGCATCATCTAACAGTGCATTGACTTTTATTTTCTTGTTCCCTTTTCCCAGGTAGATTGGAATTGTTCTTAAACTAAGGTAAGGTCTTAGGATTTTCTCGTTCATCTCTTTCTGGGTCAACATCGTGTTGTTACCTTTTTCACTCTCCTCACTAATTTGTCTTTCATGTAATAATTCGTTGTGCCTTAGCTTACAACCGGTAACCTTGCAGAAAGATTCTTTACGACATTCCTTGGCCATGTGATTTCTTTTGAAGCAATTCCTGCACAGTTTCTTTTCTTCGATGACTTTCTTCCTTTTTGAAATTGTGAGTTGCTTGAACTTGTCACATTGGTCTAGGTAATGTTGACCACCACATTTTACACACTCTGATCTATAGCCGTTAGAGTTATTCGCCTGTATGACCGTTCCACTTTTAACTCTGCCATCTGGTTGCCCCGTAAAATGCGTCTGACCTCTTGGATTGAAGCTTTCTCTTCCTCTAGATACCTCTTCTACTCTTGACCCATCATAAGCCCTGGTGCTTGGTTTAGTCCCATACACGACCTCGTTAGTGGACCTTAGGATCTACGCTTCTTGTTGTATCCATCTTCTCAAATCCTCTATCGTCTCCCGCAATTCCTTTTCTATTTTGTCTTTTTTCCATTTATACACAAGATTCGTCGTTAATTTGCCCAAACACTTTTGAAAAAGATATCCAGTCTTTAACTCGGATTCTTTCCCAGTGGATTTAAATCGAACGGTGTCTGTTTCTAATAATCCAACAAATAAGTCTAGATCCTTCAAATCTCCTTCTCGAATTGGCCTGAACTGATCCATCTCCTCTAACATTGATAAATATATCCTTTCATCCCCACCATATCGCCTATACAACTTCTCTTTTGCCATTTGATAAGCCTCTGCCGAATATCCTAGATTTTCAATTAACTTTAATGGCTCTCCGTGAAGGTACTTGTGCAGGTAAAACATCTTTTCAACCTCATCACCTTCCGCTTCGTCAACACACGCAGTAAAAGCTGCTTTCCATGGTTCGTACTCTTTCATCTTGCCTTCAAAGACAGGTATTGTAATTTTCTGTAGACTTTCCAGTTTTCTTCTATGCACTGAAGTATTTTTCTTGATTGTATCATCATTCACATTTTCCTTTTCCATAAAAGATTGATTTGCTTTTCTTTCCATCAGTGCCCCAATTATTTGATGTTTTTCCTCCATCTCTTGCAGGTCTATATCTAAGATTGCAGTGATGTCCAATCTTAGCAATTTTTTACTGATCGTTCTTAGATCCCTTAATTCTTCATCTTCATATTCCTCCAACCATTCGCTAACTTCCTTCCCCTTTATATCATAGAGAATCTTGTTTCTCAATCTCGTTAATTTTCCTTTTTTCATTCTCTTTTTCCACAATTCTTCTAAAATCTCTTCGTCATTGCCACCGCACAGCCTGAGTGACAAATGAAGTGTCGAACCTACTCGTATGCTATAATCGTTCAATTTTCTTTTATTTTCTAATTGCCTTCCTGCGTAGACTAACATTTGATAATTTACCGGAATTCCTTCTTTGTCCTGAATTTTTCCTTTTACCTTTTCAATCGTGTCATTCCATTCAATACCAGTAAGAGTTTTGACAAATATTTGATTCATACTTTTCCATCGCAACTCAAAACCCATTACCCCGCTCGCCCTCACCCTTGACTTAGCTCGCAAAAACGCTGAGCCTTTTATTTTCTTTTTCTTTACCCTGTTCCCCTGGCTTCCCCCTTTAAAAGAGTGCTGGGCCCATAGCAGCACTTTCCCACGCTCGATAGGGAAGGGAGGATGGTTAATTTTACAGAAATAAAATTCAAATAAATGAAAATGCATTTAAAATTTAAATCACCCTTGAACAGCCAGGGCTGTCTCCACTGAAACATTGGTGCGTAGCCCCCCGAAGGGAACTACGCTCTGCTACCATGTTTAAAATCAAGATACATAAGATCAATTTTATTGTCATCAACATGTCCAGCTACAACACGCGAAAGAAAAATAAAAATAAATCCAGCTACACACATGCGGGCAAACACACATACACATGCACACATACTTCAAATTCACAAAATCATTTTCACAATTTTACGCGTCTGTGTGCGCACACAACCAAAACACTAAGAAAGTAAAAAGCGCACACAGCCGCGAGCATCGAATTAATCAATAGACATAGAGTCATAAAATAATAGAGTCCTTATGTAATATCTGCTCCTCCATATACACGTTCACCCTATTCTTTCCTGACCCGTTCCGCAGTATTTATCCAAGTTAAATGTTTGCTCTTTCGACTTTGCTTTTTACAACGTTCTTGACTTTCTGTCCAATGATGCATTCCATCTAATCTTATATTTTTAGAAGGAAGAGCAGCTGTTGGGCCCTATATTTTCCTTTTCTTATATAATTCTTGAAGAGATGATGAGCTCGTGGTTATATCTTAAGATAAGAATCTGGTAAATATGCTACACCTGACCATGACTCAAAAATTATTTTTCTATCGCGCATATAATTGCAGAAAAGGTGCATTTGACTTTATGATTTTTTCCATTATTTTTTGTTTGTTATTGTTTATATTTTTCTGCCTTAAATGATCCTGTCTTATCTTATTTGAATTTTTGCGTGTTCCCATTGTTATGTTATAGTGTTAGATGGACAAAACAAGATCAGAGTTAGTTTTGCTCAATAAATACTTTTATTCAACATTTTCAATTTTAATTTATAATTAATTTTCTAGCATTTTTAGGAATGTATGAATTAAATTATGGAGTTATTTCGATTTAAGGCAAGTTAGATCTATTTTAAACTATAATTTTTTAACAACACAAAAATAATCACCAACATTAAAATAATACAACATTTAGGGAACAAATTATTTTTTTAGATTTTTATATTCTTCTTGACACTATCAAATCTGCTTGTAAGTACATTTACAATTGATAATGTTTTTAGCAAACTGAATTTGATTTTGCTGAACACCCTTTCTATGGAGTTCAGAAACCGTTGCAAGTAGTCAATAAAATTGGTTTTGAAACAATGCTCTTCCATTAATGGAAGCATTATCATGAATAGGGTTTAACAAATATCCGTTTTTGGTTTTATAAATATTCATAAAGTTGGATTCTGGACGAGATTTTTTTTATTAATTTTAAATTTCAAAAATAATAAAAAATGACTAAAAACAAATAACATAAACTTAAAAATTCATATTGAAATGTCAAAATAAAAAAATTGCCAAAAAATTCTTTCAAATTGTTCAAATTTAGTACTTTTAATTTTCAAATTTTTTTTCTCTAAGTAAAAGTTAACACTTTAAAAACTGGTTTTGCGGTTATATTTAAAATTACTTTAGCGTTTGAGAAATCGTGAATGAGATGATATCCCATGTCATTCAATTAATATTTCATGTCATCTATAAAAACTTGATAGGTATCCTTTTTTAGAATCATAGATCAAATTTCTGGCATATTGGCCATTTCACGCTAATCACAAGAGCCAGTGACATGTTTGGTACTTGGTTACTGGGAATTGTTGTATATAATCTTTCCACAAACGGTTTGGTTAGCCAAAGTGTTGAAGTCAATATTCATCTATTTATAAGTTTTTTGTCACGCCACGATTCTAAAAATTGAGACACGTTCCATTTTAATTTCCCGGACGCGATCCGAATTTTGTGCTGCGACACATATTTCTTCAAATATTGGAAAATAGTTGATCTTGACAAAATGTTCACGCGATATTTTTTCTTCCTATCCTGTAGTATTTCGCCGGTTCGAAGTTTTCGATTTGTATTTCTATGTCATCCAACACTATAAAACATTAAATTAATTGTAACTTAAAGAATAAATCTTATATTAACATCTTTTACCTTCTCAGAGACAGTTTTAAAAGAAATATCTTAAATGCTATGAAAACATTAAATTTATTACAACTTACAAAATTATTTCACTTTCTCGACAATTCAAAACAGTTCTCGGAATTTTCTTAAAAAATTTTAAACACCTTTTCAATAAATTGATGTAAATAATAATTTTTTAAAATTTCTACATCGCATTTCAAAATATGAAGACTTTATCATGTGTATGTTAGCAGCAGTTATATCCACAAAATGAGTAATTACTGTTTACAAATTATTGTCCAGATTTTTTGTCAAATTTTTAGAAATTTCTAATTTATATTATTATCTAATTATTTAGAATGATTTTTCAAAAAATTAAATTTCTTAATTGTTAAAATTAATATTTAACTATATAAATAACTATATAAATAACTATATAACTATATGTACCAAAGGGCCTAAATGACACAAAATAAGAAACTTTATAATAATATATAATAGCTAACCAATAATAAATGTATGTGTTCGTCATTGACAAAAAATAATAAAATTAATCATAAATTTTCAATGATTTTGTAAAAAAAATTTAATATGGTGAAAATGATTTTTTTAACAATTATTAATATTAAACGATTAAAACTCACAGATTTCATTCTTCGTTTTCTCAAAATGAAAGTGTGCTTTAAATACTAACTGCAGAAATGTTTTCCAAATTCATTTTCTTTTTCAGCAGGTGCATTTTATCGATTATTTGCATGTTTGTTTTATTATAGAAATTTCATGCGCCTTGTTTGTATGTTTTATTAATTTTTTCAACCCTATCTTATAACATTTACCAAAAGGCCTATATGACAAAAAATAAGTGCCTTACTAATATACTAACCAATAATAATTGTGTGTATGTGTATCATTAACAAAATTGGCATTAAATAAGGACTTTCATTATAGAAAGTTTGAAAAATGTAATGCAAGAAGAAAAATAAATTCATATCTATAATAAAACATGTATATTTGGACAATAAGTAAGGGCCGAATTTTAAATATATAAAAGGAATTACAGATGTTTTAGAAGAAATTTTTTTATGTTTCCAAATCACCAATTATATGTACAAATATGTACAAAAAATTCGAAGAATTAAAAAAGCATTTAGAAAATAATCAAATTTTTTTCAGTAACAAGATTGTTTAATTTTACAAATGAATATCTTATCGTTATAATAAATTAAATCCATCAGAAATATAAAAAATTTTAAAAATTCTTATTAAATCAAAAGCATGAAAACTAATTACTAAATAACTCAAAAATTCATTATTACAAAAAAATTAAATTGAAGTCTCTTGTGAACCCAATAGAATCGCATTACCTTCAAAAGCAACCCACTAATAGAAACCAAATGGTTGCAAATCGAAGCGACATATTCAAGCAGTCCTTTTAAAAGGTTTCTCTGATATTTAGACTACCGGATAATTTTCTACATCCAATTTTTCATTGTCTGTTTGAGAAAATAATGAAACCTAAATATTTATTAAACGAAAATAAATTTTCAATTTGTATTCAAAACAAAACAATGTTTGGCATAAACTCACGCAACAAATTCAAATGATGTCGTTAATTAAGCCAGGCATAATTAGCATTTGGTTCAAATTGAAACGAGGAAGTTTAACTATTTTAGAATTTCATAATTTTGTATTGGTGTTTGTGTGTACACTTTCATTTATTTTATTTGCATTAAGATAATTTTAATAGTAATTTATTTTTAAAAAGATTTTATGAGTATATTTATACTATTTTCGTGCTTATTTATCATTTCTCTATTCACTATTGTAGTATTTCTATTGGTGGGTTACTGGTGATCGAATATTTGTTCTTCGGTGCTGTTACCAGCGTAACCCCAAAATACGTTAAACAACTCTTCACCACTAACATCAGTATTATAGAAGTTACTAAAATATGTGCAACTTTCTTTTAAGCCCTCAACACTCTCATTACGTAAAAGATTTTTAACATCTAATAAAAATCCAAATTTTGAATTTAAATTGTTAATAGCTTCAAATCGACTGTTCATTTCTTGTATTAATTTGTCAATGATGCTTTTTAACAACGATCGAGCTCTTGAATTGCCGTTAGACCACTATCAGAAGCTTTTTCTCCTATCCTTTTTTTACTCGACGAATTCTTCTCATAATTAGATGTCCATTCTCTACATTTTTCTTGAGCAAATTCTATAGCAGCTGCACATAACTTTTCATGCGTTTCAATTAAAGTTTCTTTAAGTCCATCTAAATCAAGCGCTGCGTCAAAAAATTTATTTTCGGATCTTGTAATCTTTTTTGAACTCGATCAATTTTGTTCAAAACATTTGCCAAAAATGAATCAAACCAAGAAAATTAAAATTTAAAAAATTTTGTAAAATGATTTGCGCTTCGCTTCTTGTTTCTGTTGTTTGATTGGAGTCTTCAGAAAGTTCTTCATGAAGATCAATGATTTCATTGAGTTGCAAAAAAATTACTTTTACAGCTTCAGATCTTGCACTCCATCTTGGTTTTTGTTTCACATTTCAAAGTTAATTGTACAGCATCTTTTAATTTTTGCCATCGTAAAGTAGAACCTGAAAAAAAAGCAAATATTTTCTCAATAGAACCAAAAAATGTCATTACAATTGAATCAGTTGCAGCTGAATATAGTCCAACCAGATTAAGACTATGATTGTCGCAATTTATAAATAAAGCGCGATGATTCAAATTACAAATTCTCTTTTGAAAACCAGAAACACGCCCTTTCTTAACTGCTGCGTTATCGTAGCATTGAGAACGACAATTTGATATATCTAAATTATCCAATTTTAATGAATTAATAATTGTCATTTCAAGTGTTTCAGCATCTTTTGCTTTTAGTTCTATAAATCCAAGAAATGTTTCCTTAATTTCAACCTTTTTATTTTCAAAATCAATGTCGACATAACGAATTACTTTTGCTAATTGTTCACGATGTTGTAAATCAGGAGTGGAATCATAGAGCATCCCAAAATATTAATTTTTTCTAATATTGTTGAGCAAATCATTCTTCACTGTCGTTGAAAGTAATAAAATAAATTCATTTTGAATAGCTGGGGATAAATAAGATGGAGTTCCAAGATTCTTGCGACAATTCTCTAAATGCGATGATAAAACTGAATCATATTGAGACAATAATTCAACCAGACTCAAAAAATTTCCTTTATTATGCATGTTTGCATCATTTAATGTTTCAATATGCCCTCGTAATCCTAAATTTTGAAATGCCAGATATTTAATGCACGATAAAAAGCGTTTTAATATATCTCTCCATCGATTTCGTTCTGACTGAATTTGTTGCTCTAAATTCACATCAATTCCAACACATTCATTTAAGCTTCGTTCAGTTTCCTTCCAAATTGAAAATAACTTACGATGTACTGTACCATTTTCATGATCTTGAACTCTCTCAGTGTGTCTCCAGCTGTTAAAACTATTTGGTGATGAAAATGACGATTTGCAATTGGAGTTATAAAATAATACACATCAAAAATAAAAGGCTGCTTTTTTATGAGAAAAGACAAGCCAAGTTCGATTTACTTCAGTTCCATTAGGTAAAATTCGCTTAAACCATGCAGCATTCGTCCACCACTTACATCAAATTCAGAATTGGAATTTTGAAATAATGCTGAACCACACGATACAATTTCTTTGAAAACATTGTGAGATATTTTTGAATCAAAATCAATAAATCCCATATCATGATGTTTCAATACATTGGGTATATCAATATTTTGAGACTGAACTTTCAATATACTCGACTATCTCAATATCTTTCACACTATTTATATCACTACCTTTTTCACTTTTCATGTCAGAATCGTTTTCAAAACTATGAGTTTCATCAATATCAAGCATTTCATCATCTGATTCATTTTGAATTGTATTAAAATTATTATTATTAAGAAAACTTTTCATCAGTTGACTTGATTTTCTTGCCTCTTCCTCCAAAACTTTTTGTCTTTTACGACGTTGAAATCCACTGGGTTTATTTCCATACATTTCGCTTTGTTAAAACTTTTATTAATTTAAACACTAATTAAAAATAAAATAATAAAAATTCTTAATAAATATACAATTTTCACTCATAATTATATTTTCACTAATAAATTTACAAATATTTAATCACACTTTCAGTAATGAATTAAAAATATGATAAAAATTTACCACTTTAAGAATTTCTGCCCGGAGTAGCGACTCGATTCGTCTCAGATTACGTTGAGCGACTTCTACTTCCACCTGCGCTCTGTCGCGGGCCTCCATCAACGTGTTGTTATGGGGTTCCGTCTTAACCCATGCTGGGGCATCGAGCATGGGCCCACTTCGGATCACCGGCCGTAATTGTCCAAGTCCCGACCCCGGTTTTAGTCGTGGATTTTGTACCATATATATCTGGTCCAGAGTCGAGTAATTAACTGTCGGTTTGAATCTTGATCATCGTAGCTGCTTAATTGAGATATTTCTGTTATTAGATAGGTATAATTAAAGGTAATAGCAATTTCAATTTTGTCTCTAAATCCAAAACTTCGTCTTTTATAGTTTATTCGTTCAACTACGTCACAAAATACTGGGTAGGTCGGATTGTAAGCTCATAATCAAATTACAAATAAATTTAGTAATGTAGATTAAATTGTAAGTTAGCTTGTAAGTTAAAGGATAACTTAGATAGTAAATTGGATGGTGGAAAAAAATTATAACCGAATTGTGAATTAAATCGTAATTAAAAGATAACTTCTACTAAATTATAAAGTATTTAAATTTTTAACAAAAAAAATTGTTTTACTGTCTGAATTAGTTGATTATTGCCTGTGGACAGTATAATTTATCAAATTAAGTTATTTATGTGGATGGATTAAAATTTCGAACCACAAACTTTTGGTTAATGTGATTGTCAGCTCCAGGGAAAGGTTTTGTCACGAACAGTTTTATTGACCCGAAGTTTAAGTTCCAATATCTCTTCATCGGCAAGGTCGTTCTTGAAAGCTCATTCCACGATTAAAATAATTCAATTTGACTTTTTAGTTTTCAGGTAGCCAATTGGGTTGAATGGAATCCCTTTATTTTGGTGGTATTTCGATTAAATTTCTTACCCGAAAATCAATGGGTATTAACTTAAGATTCAAGTAATTCTCTCCTGAAAGATGCACTATGAGCGACACACGTCATTCTATCGGCAGTTGATGACACCTAGTTAGGTGTCAAGTAGATAGTACTCTTGATAACAAATCTCATCTGTTGTGATATATAATACCAACATGAACTATCAACATGAGCATAGTTATGTCTACCACCTGGGATCAGATGACCTTCGAAAGTGCCCTAGACTAATACTTCCGATCCCACCCTCAAAGGGCCAAAATGTAAAGGAAACAGAATTCTAATCTATCAATTAAAAATATGGAGACAGTCGGCTTTTTTTACTGTGACGTTCATTCACTTATTTTATTAATAGGTATATTTGAAGTGCTATTAATTCCTAAAGAAGTGTTGGGCCAGGAAATTCTTTTTCATCTTTAAATTATAATTTTCTTTATCATTTTAGCTAGAGCTATGGTCTATTTCTTCTTAGAAAAGATTTCCAGCATTGAAAAATCAACTGAAATACCTAAATAGCAAACAAAAACAAGAAGTACAGTTAAATAAAAATAACACCGAATAAAAAAAATAGATATATTCAAAAACAAAACTAAATAAAAACAAAATAAATAAAATCCAAGAAATTGCACATGTTACACATAAAAGCAGCAAAAGGAATAAAAAAGAATAAGATATTAAAATATTAAAAGTAGAATTTAAAAGCAAAAATTAAAATGACCAATTTGCACCCATACTCAATACTGATTAGATAATAGACAAACCTGAACAGTATATATAGGTCCCTTTTAGTTAAATTGTGTCTATTTTTTACTTTATAAAAGGTGAGGATTCATACAATGAATGCCATTTTTACTTCAAAACTTCAAATCATTACCGTTTCAGAATATTCACTCTAGAACCACTTGATTTTCATTGTATTAGCCGAATCATTGTAATCTATAGTAAATTTTAATTTTTTATTTGTACTTTATGATATAACCATGTATAAGACAACTGTAATTATATTTATTTAAAATTACATAATTTGATTTCATAAATTATTCTGCATTTTGCATAATTCATATTAATTCATTTGAATATTTAATTCCAATTGTTTGATATCGTAACATGAAACTTGTATACGCCAACGATATGCATATATTCATGTATTCGCATTGGATGGTCATCAGTGGTCTTCACATTTTCGGTTGACTGGATCGATCTGGTCCGTCACCGACATTTTTATGTATTTTAGTAGATTTTGTGTGATTACGTTAGAGATTTGGCTTTCGAAAGAAATAGATTCTAACGAGGGATAATGAACCCACCGTCGGAACGAATTTTAGTCGAGAAATTAACTTCTAATCGGAGTCACGTTACGATTGGATTCTCGTATGATGAACGGATTATAGAGTATTTATTTCCATCAATTAGTAGTAATAGATTTTCGGGCGTCGCAGATAGGTTTGGCACATCACCAAGTTCGTTTGATCATTGTGGATAACATCGCAAAGCCATTATATTGTGAGACTTTCGTCGAAGAGCCTAGGAAATTCCAACGTCTTCATTCCTTGGAAATATAGGTTGGCCGATGTATTCCAAATATCGCAGTTCTAGTATATGTGATTGACGAAAGAAATTAATTAATCCATAAAAAATCGTATGGAACGTGAGCACCGACCGGCTGACAAATCAATTCTTCATGGATAATATAGGGAATCACAATTTTCTTTTGCCAACTGTTATCGCAGGTGACCATAGATTCAAGTTGACTTGCATGATTTGGAGTACTGATAACGAATGTGAATTCACACGATACAGATAATAGTTTACCAATTTTTGTCTAGTTAACGAGTTGTGAGTAAACACATGGTAGATAACGTCGATTTCAACGTACATATTTTATCAATAATCATTTGATAATAATTGGATTAATAATAATAAATTAGAATTAATTACTACCAAAACATAATTTTTCGTGAGCCACTAGAAGTACAGGTAGCAATATAAAACTCTATTTAACGAATTTACTAATGTTCATGATCTTTTCAATTTACGTTGAAGGAAAAGACTCGCACTTAGGTAAAACACAATTATTAATTTACAAAAACACGAATATCTCTGTTATGTCGTACCCAAGTTAACTAATACATAAATATACTTTAACCCTTTGAGGGCGACGGGCTCAAAATTCTTTATTCCTCCAAGGGTGCAATTTTGCCATAAAAAATGAATTTTTCCTAAATTGAATTTTTTTTGGAAAACACTTTGAATTTAGACATATTTTCATAAAATATCATTAAAATTAATAAAAAATTTTTATTACGTAGATATATATATTGGGCCAAATCAAAGAAAATCTGAAAATTTGAATTTATTAGAAAAAAATAACAAGAAGATTTTTTTCATATAATGTTTTATAAATTTTAAATGATTACATCAATAATATACGTAATAAAAAGATATTCCATAAGATCCTTTTATTTTCAAAATAGAAACTATCGATCCACAAAATAATGAAAAGCATTTTTATTTTCAAAATATGGTTCATATCAATCAGTTCCTTATAAAAACTAGCAGTTACACCTCTTTTTATACGTTTTCTTTGTATGGTATATTTTAAAGCACGGTTCAATACATAAAGCTGGATGACTAAGGCAATTTTCACAATAATAACTAGTTTGTTTTCTCTTGCATGAACCCTTGCCTTTCAATTTGCATTCAGATGACATAATGGAACAGACCGAACAGTTTGTTTTATGGTTACCTTCGAATTTAGCAATAAAACGACGATCCTGCAGACTATATAACATTGCAGGTTGTGGCAGTCTAGAAGTTTGTGCACGAAGCTTCGCGAATACCCCTCTAAAAGGCCATCAATTATTTGTAGTCTAAAATTTTTCTGACTTAATTTTTGTGTGGGATTTTGAATATTGTAACAAATCATTGAATTGATGAGTGAGGTTTCAATTAGGAAATGCCAAATTATTTGGTACCATTTTATCGATCGCCTGTTGAAAGGGTAAGTAGAACACAGCTGGTCAAATCTATCGACGCCTCCCATGTGCTTGTTATAAGCCACTTGAATGTTTGGTTTATCTACTACCCTATCTCCCTTTTTAGATTTTACTGGAACTTTTGTAATGCCACTATCTCATACTAACATATTTACTTTTCCAGTATCCTGCCATGTGCAAGCTAACAGAGTTTTCTGTGTGTTGATCCAAATTGTTGGCATCTCTTCTTTCTTCTTTTTCAAAGTTTTCATTTCCAGTGGCAGTCCTTTTCGGTTGGCTCTAACAGTTCCACAAGCACCTATTTGCTCTTTTCTAAGTTCTTCAAACAAGTTAACACTAGAATAGAAATTATCTAGATACACTGGATACCTTTATTTTCAAACCCATTTAGTAAAGATTGAACAACTTGGCTTCCTAATCCTCCAATAAACGTGTTTGAATCATCTTTACCTATATAAACATTGAATCGCAAAAGATACCAGTTTCAGAATCACATAGAGACCACAATTTCACACCCCACTTAGTTGATGGTTCGCTTGGGAAATATTACTTAAAAATAAGCGTCCTTTGAATTTTAGCATAGATTCGTCCACGCAAATATTTTTACCTGCACTATATACAGAAGTACACAAATCCTTAGTAAAATCTAGGATTGGCCGTATTTATATAAGTCTCATTTTCAACATTTTCGGGTCCTGCAAAATGCAAAAATGCTCTTATTAGCTCATATTCCTCTCTAGAAAAAATTGTAGAAAAGCCAGGGATATGAATTAAAAAATGTTCATGTGAAAAATTCGAACGTATTGATGGCTTTGTGTTAATGCCCATAGCCATTTCAACTGCAATAAACGCTTTTATTTCACTAGGTGTAATATTTTGCCACCTTTGGAATTTTGACCGAGGAGCTAATGGCTGCATTTTTTCAAGTATAATTTTGACGTATTTATTGGTTTCATTAGAAACTTGTTCGTAAATTTCATTAGAAAAAAGTTTTTGAAACCACTGAAAAGGACTCAATTTTTTCCTGATCAACAAAATCCTTTACACCAACTAACTTTTCTGGATTGATTTCAAAACTGTTTACCTTCGACCAAGTGAAGTTGCAAGTTGATATTGTTGAAGCGATAACTGGCTGTTCATCATCGTATGCATCAGCAGAATCGTCATCAGAAAATGCTTCGTAGTCAGATTCATCTCCGGATCCAGGCGCAAAAACAAGAACATCAATTTGACTTGTTCGCTTCCTTTTCTCACTCATGGTGAACTGCAACGGAAAATAATGTATAAATAAATAATTATATAAGTACAGTAAATAATTATATAAAGGAATAAAACTTTCTCTTCCTGCAACTAACAATATATTTAGAGGCCCAAATGAGCGAGAGAATGTTATTTGAAGCTTCGAAGAAATATTATATACATATACACTATGTATATATAATATATATGTATATGTGGGAAAAGATTATATAAATATATCAATAAATAAATAAATAAAAAGGCGTATAAAGAAAAAAAGTTTCTCTTCCCAAAATTTACAATTGCAATAAATAAACGCAATTTTTTTTACCTTGTTTTCTCGTTTATTTGTCTATCGAATATATATATACACTGTTTTCAATAATTTAAGTTAAATATTTAAAAAAAAACAAATATAATGAAGATTTTCATGGATTCTTGAACATAGTATTACCATATTAGCCGGTTATAATGCGAGGTATTTCCCTAGAAATATTAAAAACAAGGGCCGCCTTATATTCGGATTTTTCGATTGTCGGACATTTTCGCATATGATTAGACACAGAAGGACGGATCTTGAATTACAACTCTGTAAATATTCG
Source organism: Schmidtea polychroa (assembly GCA_959609185.1). Classification (NCBI taxonomy): domain Eukaryota; kingdom Metazoa; phylum Platyhelminthes; order Tricladida; family Dugesiidae; genus Schmidtea; species Schmidtea polychroa. Next base: position 29,218 of record CAUHTR010002369.1, read on the forward strand.
GTAAATGTGACTTGTCTCATAATCTAGGCCGCCTTAGAATTACAATAATGCATAATCATGATCATTTATAGAAGGGGTGTCCAACCTTTTTGCGTTGGGGGTATATTTCAAAAATTTAGTTGACCGCATCAGAAAATAAGATCGCAATTTAGTATGACTATTACTATTATACTTAATAAATAAACCGCAATACAATAGTATTTTTTAGCATAATTAAAATAATTAATAAAAATTTAATCATGTGTTCTGGAAAATAATTCGATAGATATTATGGCCAATCTTTTACTTTTGGATTTTTATTTCAATAACATGAAGACAGAAACTTATAAAACTTACAAAATTACATGACAAAAACTCACGTAATATTAATGTATTCAGATTAATTAAATTCCACAGGTATTCATTGTCTTCTGCACTGCAGGCATTAATGAGATATTTGGCATTGTTTCTGTTTGCATAAAAAGCCTACATCTGCTGCAACAATGGATGTGGCAATTCTAATTATTCCGGATAAATGTTCATCTATGAGAACTAATCGAGTCTTTGTTTTCACATTTTCATTCTGGAAAAAAGCTGTTCATAGCAATATGTGCTGCCAAAAAGTGAAATATACCTGCGTGCATGTTTCGCTAGGTTAGGAAAAGATTCTGATGAAACATACTGCTTGTAACAGGTAACAAGGTCATGCTGATCACAAGCAGTTTTTAAATTGCTGTCATTGTGAATGTCGATTAGTTCGAGTTGAAATTCATGAGGGGCATCAGAGGGATCTATAATAAATGGATTACTAATCATGTTCATGTCATCCTCATATTGTTGGAAATCCTGAAACCTTTCTTCGAATTCATAAACAAGTTTGCTAACAAGAGTGGAGTATTTCAAATGAGCCAGCGTTTCAGGCTAGTTGTTGCTAGTGTTGTGAAATGTAACAGGTTCTTCTGATCTAAGTGTTTCCGTAAAAGTTTCAGTTTTTGCACAAACGCGACAACACACTCATATATTTTAGGGACCAGTTGATCCTTACCTTGGAGTTTGACATTAGGATCTGCAAGATGTTTGGTCATGTCCACCAAAAAATCATTCAACCACTGCTGTTCATCAAGGAAGCCAACATCTTTTCCATTTTCTGTCATAAATGTTTTTATTTTGTCCTGAAGTGACCAATACCCTGCTAAGGTGTTTGCCCTACTTAGCCAACGGACTTGGCAGAAATAAATAACATCACAATGACCTGATCCCAACTCTTCAAGGAAACCCTGAAATTGACTGTTGAAACTACATTGTCCATTACATGTTGCATGCTCAAGACCTTTTCACATGGCTGTTCTTGGTAGATGATGTAGTGATGACTGACAATTTCGTGAGGCACTAATTTTACCATTAAAGATACAAACCCATTGTATCTACCTGTCATTGAAGGGGCTCCATCTGTGGTTAAACCAATTAATTAAGTCTTAGGAAGATTAAATTTTGCGAGGTCATGATCCAAAATATCCCTTCCCATTGTAGTGCCTTTCATTGAACATATATCCAACAGTTCTTCGATAATGACAAACTTTCCTGTTACTCCGCGTACAAACACGGACAGTTGAGCCCTATCGCTATTGTCCTTATTAAGCAAGTCTTTTAATGAGACTTTCTTTTATGTTGGATGAGAGCTCGTCAACTCTTCTCACTTCTGATTCTCTTCTGAATTCTTTTCTTGACAGAACACACCAGTAAACAACCTGAAGCCTTAACAAATTCACCATCAGAAATTACTTTCCCCCGCTTAGCTATAGCTTCAGCTATTAAAAAATTTACTTTGGTTGAAGCCTCAGACTTGTTGCTGACTGTTGTAAACAATGACTGCTGTCCGAAGACGCTCTGTTTCTATGAGTTCATGCGATCAATTCGAAGTTGACCAGTCAGGCTGTTGTACCTGTCGCCATGCTTTGTTAAAAAATGTCGCTTAACATTGTACTCTTTTGCAACGGCAATTGTTTCTTGGCATACTAGGCACATCCTACCGAAGCGTTTCATTACAAAATAGTCTACAGTCCAAGATGCTGTGAAAAGTCTTCGTTCTGTGTCAATTTTTCGTTTTTTGCTAGTATTCATATTCGCCGCCATTTTTCTCTGTGAAATAAAAAAACATCAGTTAAAAATTGATTAATTTATATTTTATAATAGCAATATCTTAGTATTAGTAAGTAAGTTGAGCAATACGCATTTTTTCGGAAAAAATACCTGACTGATTCCAGAAGCTGAGAAACGGCTCTTTTTTTCTATCCACAGTGAAATAGTTAATTCCGCTTGCGGAAGCGTTATAAATGTGATCGTAATGTTGCAGCGGTAGCACAAATATTATCCATTCACACCAAAATGTTCACATGAAGGCTAGCAAAATAAATCGATTTTTTTACCTTCACATCAAAGCGCCTTATATCACCGTTTGTAATGATTAAAAATTAACGAAAAACATGTAGTGACTAATATTTTTGGGATAACAACGTTGCGGACCGCATAGAAGACCTCGGTGGGCCGGGTTGTGGCCCACGGCCCACTTGTTGGACACCCTTGATTTATAGCATCTCGTTAATATTAAAATAAGGTTTTGAACCAGTTATTCCACTTATTATGAGTGCCTAAGCCTTTATTTACTTACTATTATTATCATTATTATAAATTTATTAAATAGTTTAAAGTTAGTCGTAGGATAGATAGACTTGCCTTCACCGGTAAAAGTGCTTTACTCGAAAACAGATCATAAAATTCCTAAAATAAATCTAAAATGAAAAATAATAAAATGTTGAGGATACCTGAATAATAATTCATAAAGAAATAAATAAAATTACCTGGGGGAAGATCGCCATGACAAACGGGACGATCTATAGAGACTGAGAAAAGAAAACGGAAGTGAAAAGAAATCAAAAATGAGAAAGGGAAAGGAAATAAAAGCTATCAAACAGGAAAATAAAAATCAAGGTCAGTACTAATTAATTAGTACAAAAAGGAAAAAGGAATTTTGAAATCAGGGGAAAAGGAAAACAACAATATCCTTATCTCGACAGCTTGCCGGTGATAATAGAATTGATGGGAGAAGGTGGTCGAACAAGAAAGGAAAAAAAGAAAAACAACTTGACAGCTGTCAGAGATAAAAATGGGACAGTCGGGGATAGCAGGAGATGGAAAGTGGAAAAACACTCAATTATCTGGAGTGCCACAAGCAAAAACAACTATATAAAGAAAACTGGTGGACGAGAAATCAGAATAGATTGGGAACAGATTGAGAACAGATTTAGAGGCAAAAGTGGAGTAAAATTTGAAAAGAGAAATAATGCATAAATGTGAAGTTTGGGCAGTAGAACTTAGACCCGATATTTATTAAAACAAATACATTAGACGGCACCAAATCCGAGTATCAAGTTGAAGCATACGGAAAAATACGCGAGTTGAAAAGAGAAATAATGCATAAATGTGAAGTTAGACCCGATATTTATTAAAACAAATACATTAGACGGCACCAAATCCGAGTATCAAGTTGAAGCATACGGAAAAATACGCGAGTTGAAAAGAGAAATAATGCATAAATGTGAAGTTTGGGCAGTAGAACTTAAATTTATGGGCCGAGTGTTGGAAGACGACGAATTTTTGATAGATTGTGGATTAATCCCCGGTGTTGAAAATGAGATACAAATAATAAGCATGATTGCCAATGAAAAACCAGTCAAATATGATGTCGATAAAATTAAATTTGAATTAAATGAAGCATTGATCAAAGGAGATACAGGTGATATTATTGATAAATTAAATAATATTTTGAATTTAGAATATGAAGTGCAAGATAAATTAAAAATTTTAGATTGTGTCAGACCCTATGTAAATTATGATAATAAATATAGTGAAATGATAAAAAAGCTTATTCGTAAATTTGGACAAGAATTTAGAGAAAAAGGAGTTTATATTGAGCCATTCGTAATAATGTTAAAAATAAATGACCAAGAAGTGGAATGTACCAACGAGCATTGGTGTACGAAAGTGAGCAAGATACGACGAAGAGCAGCAGATATTATGGGCAGTGATGGAATAATTGTATTGGCATACAAAGGTTTTGAGTTAGATGATGATGAGTATTTATTTGATTGTGGCTGCGTACCACGAAAATTTGATAAAAATGGATCTTTGGCGAATCAGGAAACGTTTATTAATGATTTAGTTGCTATGAAACAATTTGAATCAAACGAAGTAGAAGAAAGCTATAAAATGGAATTACCAAACTGGAAAAATGAGATAATGAGTAATGATGATGAGATGCACGATGAACAAGAAATGAGAAGAGATGAAATAGAAAATGAAACTGGAGAGATTATTGTTAAAAATGATATGAAGACTGAAAATGATGAAATAGAAAATGAAGCGGAGCAGATTATTGTTGAAAATGAAATGAGAACTGAAGTTAAAAATGAGGCATATATGACCACGATGACGATTGATAATGATATTAAAGAAAAACAATGCAGAAATTTGTATGAATTAAGATGTAAAATAATACAGAAATTTCAAGAGGAGAAAGATCAGAAAGACTCAAAGGAAACTGAGAAAATTGTACGTGCTCTAGTAAACGAATTATATGGTGAATCAATAGAGAGAATACAAGTTGAGAAATATGTGAGGAAAATTGCAAAGAAAATTAAAGAGATTTTGTGTAGTGTTAAAACAAGCAAAAGAAAGTATGGAATTTTGCGATGACAATGTGATAACTGAGATGATGACAAGGAAAATAGATAGAGATATGGTATTAACAATTATGAGTTATATTTTGTTAGAAATCGGAACCTATGATTGCTCAGATATGGAAAAACAAGAGGAAATAATTAAAACGGCGAGTAGAATTTTACATAAACATGTGGGCGCATGGATAAAAGAGAATGGAGGTTGGAAGAAGCTGATTAAACAAAAATTTGAACCAGTTGTAAAAATAAGAGAAAATTATGATGGTGTATTAAAAAGAAAACCCGTAAAAGTTCCGTTTTTAATGTCTATGATCTTAATATTATGTGCAATTATAAATAAAACCTCTGCGTTAATTGCATATGATTGCACTCAAATAAAGATTGGGAAAGTTTATTCTATGGTGGATTGGCAGTTCGGGACAAAATTAAAGACAATTCAAAAACTGTATAATTTCATACACATTCATCTTTGGACCAAAGTGTGGAGGAATCTTGTCGTAATCGAACCGATGATGAAGAAAGTTTATATGTATTGGACAGCCAAAGAACAGCAGAAAATCAAAATAAATTTTCAATACCATGTAATTGAGATATTGAGTAAAGGAAAATCTTTTGTCAAAAATGGGAATCTACAGAAATATTTTCATGGTTATGAAACCTGTACGAACAATCAATGGTCAAAATTAGAATCTAAAGCTGAAATAAAATACGTTAATAACAAGGGAAATCGTGTTCAAATGCAAAGTCATGAAGAAATAATTGTATTATACAAGACAAAAGTCGGAAAAGAGGTAAATGTTTTTACAAATGATAAAATTCAGGTAGTGTGGGACGAACATCAACAACAAGCAAAGAGTATCCTTCAAAATTCAAAACCGAAAGCAACATCAAATGAATTAATGACGAGAATTATGCATTGCAAGCGAAAAACTAACGCTGACTGGTGGCATATCGTGTTAATCGAAAAAAGACATATTGATCTTCATAATAATAAATTCTTTGAGAACATAACTATTAATCAAAAGTTAAAGTTGTCATTGACATTCTCATGTGTAAAAAACAACAGTCTATCATTAAACAGTGAAGAGAACTCATCTCGTAACAATTGTATTGAATTACTATTCATATGTATCATTGTGACAATAATAAGCAGCATCCTACTCATCTATATCATCATCAAGTTGAAAACAAAAGGAAAGAACAATCGTGTTCATCAATCGCGATATTCAAAACCACAGACAATGATGTGGTTAGAAACATTTGTTTAGTAAGATATCATTATTGCATGTTATTGACCTAACATTTCTTTCATGCCCTTCAGTGATCATTGCTTTATTTAAACAAATAATTGTATAATATTTAATATTTCTAATGAATATATGGGTCATGTAATTTGATTGGGTAAATAATCACACACCGTCACGAAAATATTTGGGGATAAAAGTGAAAATTGTTCAAATGCTTTGACGACAAAAGAAATTTTTGAAGAAAAATTTTTACAAAAGAAAATTCAAATTACCAAATGGAAGAAATTAAGAGAAGCACGAAGCTTTATGAAAACTTTGACAGAGAAAGAAGAAGTCGAACAGAGAAGAGCATAGTAGTAGAAGAAAATTTAAAAATACCGAATTGGGCTAGAATAGGAAATGAAGAGATGAGGCTATGCCTTTTTGAGTTAGAAAGAAAATCGAACATAAAATTGGCAGAGCTATTAGTAAGGAAAAACGAAGAGCAATGGCAAATCCACATAGTTAGAGGAACGGTAGAAATTGTGGAGAATGATGGATCTAATTACAAAACAGTACCGGAAAAATCTTCGTGGCAAATTAGGAAAGAAGTGTGGCACAAAAAATTAAGAGCGGCAAACGGAATTGCGTGGATGGCATTGGAATGCCGAATAAAAACAAAAGCAAATCTCGAATATCAAAGAATTCTGTCAATGGAAGAAGAAAGCGAGTTGCTCCCAATAACAAGAGATATGCTGAAGTTAAAAAAATCATTTATCAGAAGGAAAATGTCCAATGAGGAGATCAGAAGAAACATCATATTCATGGACGCGGAATATGGTGTAAGTGAAGAAAACCGGATGATCCCGTTGTCGATATGCCTAATAGCATATACGGGGAAAATTTTATATAATTCATTAATAACCCCAAGAGAAAAACTGAAGAATTTCGTTACCCAAAATCACGGGGTAACAGAAAAGATGACAAGAAACCAAGAAGATCAATACCAAAGCATGAAGAAAGTGCGAGAACTGACAGCCAGAAAAATTCTAGTTGGACATGATCTGCAGAATGAGTTGGCATATAGTGGGGTGCAGGTTAATGAATTGTGGGGAATACGAGATTTGGCAGCAGCTAAAGCATTAGAAAAAAGGAAAGTGACAAGAAATGGACAATGGTTCAAGTTGTCGATCGTAGCTGAAGAACTGTGCGGGATAAAAATGTAGAAGGGACATCACTCTGCATTGGAAGACACCGAAGCAGTTAGGAGAATCTATTTGGCTCTCGAAAGTCAGTGGAAAGATGATATTGTATATGAAGAACAAATGGTTAAGAAAACATGTTCCTTGGAGGATTATAGAAAAAGGAAATTAGTGGTGGCAAACGAAAAATCAGAAGAACCACGAGAGAAAAGAGGTGTTGAGATACGAGAGCTGGAGCCGATTTTCCATAGCTTCGAATTAATAAAGAACATTGAATGGCATGAAGCGACTGTGGAAATGGAAAACGAATTGAAAATGGCGAGAAAAACGGAGCTGCGTATAAAGAAGATGGCAAAACGAAGACGCAGAGATACGATAACTACGGAAACTCCGGTAGGAAATACAATTATTGTCAACGGGGAAGAATGGAAGCTTAAAAAAATCTTAGCTACCTATCAAAGAGAAAATGAAAAGATAAGAATTACGAAGCTACCCGGCAGAAGATGAATGAATAATTGTAATAAATAAATAAAATTTACTATTCATAATTGTGTTATTTTTTGTACCCCAAAAATCTCTATATCAAATAAATAATAAAATAGTGAGATGGCAAAGGCAAATTAATTAAATCATAGGTATAAGTTGAAAATTTAATAATATAATATTATATAGTATAATAAAAATTTCAATACTAATACAGTTGTAGTAAGAACCCTACGGGAGCTACTCAAATAAATAAAAATGAATAAATAAATATATGTAATTCGGAATTAATAAAAAGGCCTTGAAGTTTCCAGATCACGAACTTCGGGATCTGAAGACTTCATGACAAAATTACCTCGCCGCCTGCAGCATGGCGTAACCAGCGTGCGAGGTAATTTAGAAAATAAATAATAAACCCTATATAGAAAGGAAGATGTAATAGTACGTAAGAATTATTTCATAGTATCATTATTATTAATAAAGTATTGTTGTTGTTGTCATCATCAGTATTATTATTAATGGTAAAATTATCGGTATTATCATTATGTTCATTACAATTATTATAGGTATTATTATTAATAATAATATTATTGTTATTATTACTATTATATTATTGTTATTATTATTGTTATTACTATTATTATATATTATTATTATTAATATTATTAGTATTATTATTATTATTATTAATTATTATTTATATTATTATTATTATTATTATTATTATTATTATTATTTGTATTACCAATACTATTATTACTAAGATTATTATTATTGTTGTGATTGTCATCTTTGGTATTACTATTATTATTATTATTATTATTGTTATTATTATTATAATTATTATAAATAGAAATAAATACAAAAAAATATTATAAGTAAATTTAATGTTTTATTGCGTAAATTCTAAAATTGACACTCACCTTCTGATCTGGCATTAATCATAAATTAAATAATAGAAAATGAGAGTTCCACATTCCCTTAATAATCATTTAGCCTGAAAATTTATCCTGAAATGTCTAAAAATCATCATTATTATTATTATTATTATTATTATTATTATTATTATTATTATTATTATTATTATTATTATTATTATTATTATTATTATTATTATTATTATTATTGTTATTATTATTATTATTATTATTATTATTATTATTATTATTATTATTATTATTATTATTATTGTTATTATTATTATTATTATTATTATTATTATTATTATTATTATTATTATTATTATTATTATTATTATTATTATTGTTACTATTATTAATAGTATTATTATTATTACATTAATTGTTATAAATATTATTATAGATGTTGTTGTGTAGGATTTAGATTATTATTATTGTTATTAGTATTACTAGTATTAATTTTATTATAGGCATTATTATTAATATTATTATAATTTAGTATTATTGCTATTAGTATTATTTTTATTATTACGAGTACAATTCTTAATTATTATTATTATTATTATTATTATTATTATTATTATTATTATTATTATTATTATTATTATTATTATTATTATTATTATTATTATTATTATTATTATTATTATTATTATTATTATTATTATTATTATTATTATTATTATTATTATTATTATTGTTGATATTATTACAAAAGTTATATTATTATTAGTAACATTATTATTAATATTATCATTATTCATCATTGTTATTATAAAAAAAAAAGAAAAAATAAAATAAAATAAAATAAAAATCTTACCCATTTGGGGCAAAAAACGTTAATTTATCGGCTCGATTTCTTACGTTTATATCGAGATTATACTCTTTATCCTGTGGGAGTTTTATATTGAGTTGGGCATCTTGGAGAGTTCCATGAGTTTTCCTAATTTCCTTAGGATTTTGTACGTGTCGTTATGATACTTTGGATCATCTTCGACCTGCGATATCAGTTTTACTACTGTATCGATTTCGTGAATTTTAACCTCTGTTTCTGCCAATTTTTCCTATTGTCTGGCCAGCTTCTGCTGGTACTCATATCTGGAATCCACCAGTTTTAAACATTTTGTTAGGGTATCTGACCCTCCTTTTACCTTTGCTTTCCCTGGCAAGGTTCTATCGAACTCGCTTAGTATGGTGGCCATACTAGGTTCATCATCGGAACTCTCCTCTGATTCCGTTTCCTGAAGGTCCTTTCTAATGGAGTCCTTTTTTCTAAGAAATTCATCTCTTCCACCTTCTACCATAAAGATGGTGCCTTCTTGGTCGGTCAATCTAGCCAACCTATTCTTTTCCTCCTGGATTTCCATTTCCAGTTGTTGCAGATAAGTTAACCCTTGATCCTGATTAACCATAAAAGTCGTCTTAGGCTTGTTCACATTACCCTTATCGGTATTTTTATTGAACTGACCCGTGTTTCCACTCTGATTCTGAGGACATGACCTCATCATATGTCCGAATTTCCCACATCCGTGACATTTTACCTTTTCCGATGAATTTACATCATCTCTTTTAACCATACTAAAATTATTGCTGTTCTGAGAGCTTCTAGTCTTACAGACTGCAGCAACGTGTCCCTTTCGTTTACATTTCTCACATTGCAAATTCTGTACTCTACAGTTTTCCGCACTGTGGTTATTCCGTCCACATTTGGTACATTGTATACTTTGTACATTGTCCATAATTTTCCTGCTGGTACAATCTTTCGCTATATGCCCTTTTCTATGGCAATTGAAACACTCTACCGGTGTTCTCTCACTGTTTACAAGGAACATGGTTGAATTTTCCAAGCTGCTTTCAATTACGACAGCTTTCCGTGTTAATTCATCAAAATCATCACTAGTGTGTAGTATTAGGGCGTTCCTCATTGTATGAGTAAGTCCTACCCATAGCTGATCCTTAACTAACGATTCTGTTGGTTTTGCCCGTGTGGTTTTCGGACCAAATGCTCTTTCGGCAATTAATGATAACTGGTGTGCAAATTCCCCCACATGTTCATTGGCATTTTGTTTTCGATGGTAAAATTGTTGTTTAAATATTCTTCCCGCATCTCCGGGCAATATTCGAGCAGTCTTTTGTTCTCTCATTTCGGCCCATGTTTTCGGTACTTGAGCAACTGGTAATGCTATAATGTCATTATATTTTTCTCTTGCCAGCCCCTTCAGATATATGGGTAGCCTTTGTATCATGATATTATCTGGATAAGCATATGCCTTTGCCATCTGATAATATTCAGACATAAACTCTGGGAATTCTCCCGGATCACCGCTGAATGCCTTTACGGGCAGAGCGGGATATCTTTTACATTAGCTTCTTCTGCCATTTGATTATCCAATTTTACTCTGGCTCTAGTTCCTAACGCTATTTTGTTTTATTTCAATTTCTACCCGCTGATAATTTTATCACGTCGGGCTCACCAAAATGTTAGGTTCGATGGGTATGTAGTCGAACTAACACAAAACGTTTATCTGACTCCAAAAATTATAACGCGTGTAGGTAAATAAATAACGAATATAATTTAAATATTTATTGAAAGTAAATAATTTATACACAATTGTTTATAATACAAAAAACAACCTAGCTGCACCCTAAAGAACAGAAAACGATTATACAAACCGCCCTAAAGAGTATTTCTAAGAATCAAGGCTGGCCCTAAAGGCGCCAACAGCCCGATATAGGTGAACGGAAAAGAGATAGNTTTTTAAAAAAACAAAATAAGAAGATATTTTAATTAAAAATATCTTCGTAGAAAATTTGTTTAAATACGAAAGATTAAAGAAGATATAATCTGATTTTGATATTTATTGAAATAAAATTTATGGAAACAAAAACTGATTTTAATGTTTTACAGGATGAACCTCCTAATATGGTGGCAGCGGTAAACACGGACGCAATCACCGAAAGATTGCTACCAAAGGTATTCTGCCAAGGGGACGATTTGGAAAAGTTCATTAAAAGATGCGAAATTTATTTCGACGCCAAGGGAATCACGCAGAAGAAAGACCAGGAAAGATTAACATCTTGCATGATTGATGAGGATCTCCTGGAAGTGTACGCCAAAACACTGAAAAAAGCCGAAGGATTCCAGGCTAGGTTGCGATTGGCATTCGATCGCGAAAGAGATGTTTTAAAGGATCTACAAAACTTGTTGAATTACAAGCGGAAGGGTGAAGAAATAGAAACGTATTTTAAAAAGGTGGAGGACCTTGTTGATAGGTTGTTTGAAAATAAAGAATTTACCAAAGAGAAATTAACAGCAAGGATGTTAATAGTATGTGCGGAGAATAAAGAAGTTGAGAAAGAAGTGATACTACGGAAGATAAAAAGCACAGAAGAAATAAAGGAAACACTAACTCTGATGGACAAAGTAGACAAGCAAAGAGAGCAGATAAACAGTATGAAAAGTTACGCCAGAGTGGTCTATCAGGAACCACAGGGAAGAGTACAATACAAGAAGAAAGAACAGAGAGAAGAAAGTATCCGAAGAGAAATGCCAGAATGCTGGTTATGCCACAAAATAGGACACACGAAAATTGATTGTCCAATAAAAGGTAAAATAGAATGCTGGACATGTCATAGAAGCGGACATATAAGTAGAAACTGTCCAGATAAAAAAGCTCCAAGATGTTTTGGGTGTGGGAAAGAAGGTCATATAAGAAGATTGTGTCAGGAAATACGTTGTGAAAGATGTAGCAGAAATGGTCATAGATCCGAGGAGTGTTATACAAAGATGAGGTACGGGAGAGCGACGGAGAGACAAAGATTCACGGGAAACAGATACAGTCGGATAAATGGTATCGAGGAAGAAGAAGAAAGGGAATCGTGTGTAGAGACAAATGAAGATAATTTTAGGAAGACGTACCCAAACAACAGGGCTCCACCAGTAGAGGAGTTGGTTGGAGCCATATTCTAACAGAAAATTTGATGGGATATCCTCAAGGGGCAGAAAAGTGGGAGAATGTTGGAAGGGTAAGCGAGAAAGTATACAGGTTCCTAAAGAGAGAAATGTTTGAAGAGGAAGTGGAAAGAATTGGAACCATTGAAACGGAGCAGGTTGTTGAAATTTTGTATAACAGAATGCAAGGAAGGCCTAGTATAACAGTAAGGATGAATGGGGAAAATTTCGACTGTTTATTAGACACTGGGGCAAGAATCAATGTAATGAGTGTGAACTGTTTCAACAAGCTACGAGGACAACAATTGACGAAAAGTGACGATAAGTTACGATGCGCAAACGAGAGTACGATTGAGACAATAGGAAAAACGAAGGTGCAAGTGACCATTGGAAATGTTTCGAAGGAAGTTATATTCATTGTGGCGGAGAAAGTGACACCAGACGTGATTGGAGGAATCGAATTACAAGAAACATTTGGATTTAGACTGTTAAAAATTAAAGATATCGAGGCTAGTGAAAAAGACAAGAACTATATTTGTAACATTGAAGCAAAATTTGGCAGAAAAATAAAGGATGAAGAACGATTGATACGAGCGTTGGAGCAGTTAAAGATCAATGAAGATAGCAAATTAAAGGAAATTATAACAAACAGCGGAAACGTGTTTATGGCAGATAAATGGGATGTGGGTCGCACACATTTGGTAAAACACAAGATAGTTACAAGAGGTGAGCCGATAAACATAAAACCATATCGCCAACCACTAAATTTGGAATCAAAGATTGAAGAAGCAATACAAAATTTGTACGAAAATGGAATTATACGGAAATGTAACTCTCCATGGAATACACCGCTAATATGTGTATGGAAAAAAGAGAAAAAGGATATTAGACTATGCTTGGACTTTAGACAGCTGAACGCGGTAACAGAGAGGCAGGCATTTCCAATGCCAAACATAGACGAGATGTTGGATTTGTTAGGAGGATCCGTCTTTTTCAGCTCAATCGATCTAGGTAATGCATATTACCAAGTGGAACTAGAAGAAGAATCACAGGAGAAAACAGCTTTCTCAACAAAGAACGGACAATATTGTTTCAACAGAATGCCGTTTGGAATTGCAGATGCACCAGGTACGTTCCAAGAAATGATGACAAAAGTATTAGGCAAAATAAAGGGAGCAATGGTGTATTTGGACGACATCTTGATTTATTCAAGCAGTAAAGAGAAACACTATACAATACTCGGAGAAGTGTTAAAGGCGATTGAGGAAGCAGGCCTAAGGATTAATCCAGAAAAATGCCAAATAATAAAGGAAGAAATCAGATTCTTAGGACACATAATCAGCAAGGAAGGAGTACAGACAGATCCATCTAAAATTCAGGCCATACAGAACTTTGGGAAGCCTAATTGCGTAAAGAAACTCCGAAGCTTTTTAGGTATTTGCAATTATTATAGAAGATTCATCAGTGATTATGCAAAGAAGGCAAGGATGTTAGAACAATTATGTAGCGGACCAAGTAACAAAAAATTAGAATGGAGTGAAGGAACGAATAGCGTGTTTGAGGGATTGAAATTAGCACTCACGACGGCGCCAATCTTATGTTTTCCGGATCTGAAAAAGAAGTTCATTTTAGATACCGACGCTAGTTTCGATACCATTGGAGCAGTACTTTCACAAAGAGATAAAGATGGAAAGGAAAGAGTAATTGCGTATGGATCACACTCGATGACGAGCCACGAGAAAGGATATTGTATTACAAGAAAGGAACTATTGGCGGTATATTATTTTTGCATTCATTTTAAGCACTATCTCTACGGAAGAAGATTCACGCTCAGGACAGACCACAAGGCAATCACGTTTATGATGACAACCAAGAAGCCGATTACTTCACAATTCCAAACATGGATCAATTATTTGAGCAGTTTAGATATAAGAGTAGAATACAGAAAGGGTATTAATCACCAAAATGCAGACATGGTGTCGAGAACTAAATGTGACACGTGTGTTCAATGTCAAATGGCCCACGAAGAAGCTAAGAAAGGAAAGATAAAAACAAGATTACTAGACTCGATCAGAGAAGAGGGAAGAAGCAACATCCAACATGGAATTGTAGAAGAAGTACGAAAGAAAACGATGATACCTGAAAATGAGTTACAAGAAACAATAAAGGAAATACATAGACTATTGTGTCATGCTGGAGTCGAGAAGATAGCCGATTATATGAAAGATAGATATTTTGGAAAACACCTGTGGAGTAAGATTCAGGAGATTGTTCGAAGTTGTGAGATTTGTCAAAAAACCAAGGCTTTAACAATAACAACGAAAGAACCAGTAAAAAGACAAGATTCGAAGGAAATGTTCGAAATTATATTCGTGGATATATGTGGACCGTTGGCAGAAACAAAAGGACGTAAGAAGTATATATTGGGCATAATAGATCAGTATAGTAAGTATCAAGTCTTGACAGCGATAACAAAACAAGACGATGAAACAATAAAGAAAACGATTTTAGAAAAGTGGATTTTAAGATTTGGATGCCCAAAGGAGATAAGAGTTGATTGCGGAAAGGCGTTTGAATCAGGAATGATGAGAGAATTCACAAAGATGCTAGATATTAAATTATGTTTTTCGAGTCCATACCATCACCAAACAAACGGTCAGATAGAAAGACAGTTCAGGACAATACGGGATTTGATAAATGCTACTTTACAGGATAGAAAGAAGACGGATTGGGCAGAGATATTACCAGAAGTCGAATTCACTTTAAATGCAACCAAACAAAAAACGACAGGGAAAAGCCCGGCAGAGATAGTTTTTGGAAAAAAGATTAGCAGGGAAAAATGGTACGGGTCCAAAGAAATACCGATAAAGGAAGAACTAGAAGAACAAACAAGGAGAAAATTCAATGTAGGAGAAGAAGTATTAGTAAAAGTAGAAACACGCCACAAAGGCCAGGACAGGTATGAAGGTCCGTACAAAGTGATAGAGAAAGTGCATGACAGACGATACATCTTAAGAAATGAAGATGGAAAAAGGATCGAAAGAAATGTGGAAAAACTTAAAAATTTCTTAAGAAGGGGGATATGAGGAAGTTTTATGATGAAGAAATTTTTAAATTGAAAATTTTAAAAAATTAAAGTTTAGATTAATTTTTTAAAAAAACAAAATAAGAAGATATTTTAATTAAAAATATCTTCGTAGAAAATTTGTTTAAATAAGAAAGATTAAAGAAGATATAATTTGATTTTGATATTTATTGAAATAAAATTTATGGAAACAAAAACTGACTTTAATGTTTTACAGGATGAACCTCCTAATAATACTAACTATATAATATTCCAAAAATAGAGCAAAATAAACCACAGATTGGTTGTTGTGCTTGCTAAAAATCTATCCTCCTTTTTTTCTTTAATTAATACTCCAATAGGTATTGGAGTTAAGTTATTGTATAAATGATGCGAAAATCCCAAAATACTTGTTAATTTTTCCCCAATCGATAATTGAATATCAAGTCAGACTTGCAGTTATTAATTAGAAATAAATTCCAATGTAAATTCTCTACCACTAAATGCGAGAAAATCTGTATCTATTTATAACAGTTTCTTTCAATTAATTCTCAATCTTTTCTGTCGCGTCCTATTTTTCCGTCCCTGAGCTCAACTTTTCGACTGGTATTTATACCATTTTATTTATTTTAATCTATTAATAGTAATTATTTAAGTACTATTTTTATTATATATTTTTAAACAATTACTATTTTTGTTACAAATCTATTTTTAGTAATTGTTTATTACTATTTATATTTTAATTCTAATTTTAGTAATTGTTTTCTATTTTAGGTAATTTTTAAATACTATTTTTTAATTAATTATTATTTAATTCCAAAACTTTTGGTTCCGGTTCCTATTGAACCCCAACCCCTGTTCAATTATTTAGTTTTCCAGAACTTTGGGTGATGGCTAATTCAATTATCCGATAAAGCGAGATGAACAATATTATAAATGTAAACGATAGTGTAGGGGAAATGCCAGTTGGTCGAAGAGAGCAAACTACGATATCGTGATTAAAGACAAAAAGGTTTAGAATTGTCAATTCAAATTGGAAAGAGAAAAATCATTGTCAAATCTGATAAAAGCAGTATATCCCTTAAGGTCACCCGCTTTTAATTTTTATAAAAGAGTGCAGAACAAAAGGAGTATAATCGGGAACTTTGTATCAATTTTATTGACATTTAATTAAGTGTTTTATCTTAATAATTTAAATAAAGAGCACGTAGAGTCAGAGTCAGTACAGAAAGAAGATTTCCTGTCAGAAGACTTATTCCAGCGCGAGAGAATAGTATTGTAATTTAACACGTTGACGGACACTTGCGTCTATAGCCGTCATATAGCCATATATAATTTTCCATCTGTCCGTCAATGTGTTAAAACTGTGCACATAAATATTGTTATTGAAAATTGTTAGATTTGAATATCGTGTAGATATAATTTGTTTTAATAATTTGAAGTACTTTGAATAAACATTATTGTGTTGGATTTTTCGATATATTTGAATAAGGACACCGAGGATTCCAAAACTAGTACCCGACTTTTTAATAAATAACCAACAATATATATCAAATTTAAACAACTTTTGCACCATTTTTAATTACCTTGACTAATCCAAAACGGAAATTTAAAATTATATATAAATTTATGTGTTCAAAACTTCTTTAATATCTTTCAATAAACTAATTATACCATGCTATAACTCCATTACTTCTTCCAGTACGAAAATGGACAGCTCTGTGAATGGAATTTCTTGTATTAATGCAAAATTTGAATATTCAGAGCCTAGTTTATACTTATCAATATCGCTGAGCTATAGTTCGTCGGTTTAGGCCATAACTAAATCGCAGTTTTCTAATTCGAAAACCAAAGACTCTTCACCGTTATTTTCTAAATCCCGATTGAACCCAGAAATTTTGCAAATGCAGACGATTATACGAAATTATTTTAAAAGAATGTGTCATCCGCAAATTAGTATATAGAATTTTATGTAATTTATCGTACCTAAATACCTTAAATATATTCTAATTATTCGAAGCTGTCAGTTTCATTCATATTTACAGTCATTCTTCAAATAAGGATACAATTGTACTCATTGTACAACATACTACATCTACTTATCAAATTTCACACCACCCATCATCCAGACCTCATCAATATTAATCAAATCATTGCATTTGTAATCAATAATTTAGTAAAATACAATAATGAATATAAAAATACAATGATATAATAGAGATATTTCAGTAGTTCTATAATTATATTCCACCTATTATAGGGATTTCTTTTTATTTTACATCGTTTTCGACAATCTACTACCTTGACAATAATGTTTGGCGGTCTACCTTAAAGACATGTATGAGTCAGAAGCTTGAGTATAAATATACAATGAAAAGTTTTCAAAGGCAGTGTGGAACTGCTGACAATCTCATCCAAATCCGAATATCGGGAAACCCAAAATAGAACCCAAAATAGAACCCAAAAATTCAATAAAATTTTTATATTAATTATAATATCAGGATAACAATTAAAAAAATCGATTTTTAAACTTAAAAATCTGAACAAAACTTTAACAACACAGTTAATAAAATTCAAAAATAAATTTGATAAACGATTAACAGGGAATAATGCCATATTTTAAGCTTCTAAGCCGAATCCAAAAAAGTTATCAGAATCAAACCAATTTTCTTTATCTTTTTTGCGTTTGTCATTTAATTTTGAAACAACCTTGGAAGGTGTTTTTCTGACATTGGTTAACTAAATTAATATAGAAATTATAATAAACTACAAAAAATATACTCTTCCATTATTTTTTGAATCGGTTAAATTCTAAAACATAAATAATGTATAAATAAAATTGTAAATTATACCAATTTGCAAACCGAAGATGGCTTTTTTGGGGTAGTTGCAATTATAATATTGTGTTTATAGTTATCAATAATAGATGCACTTTCTTTGTTTGCAGAGTCAATATTTTCTAAATCAATATCAACACCATCTGAATGGATCGACTCGTCAGAAATATCCAACTTTGTTTGAATTAGATCGTTTTCATCGAATATTACTTTTCGCCTTTTACTTGCTGATCCAGGTTGACGCAATATTCCCTTTGGAGTTTTCTGGGGTGTCTGTTTACAAATAGTTACCTATCAGTAACAAGAAAATAAAAAAAGTCTTTTTTATTAAGCTAACATTTGAACAAAAACTTGTTAATTCATTGAAATTTTCTAATTTTGTCGAAAGCTTCTGACTTTTTGGAGTTGCAAGACTTGATAATTGAATATATTCTGGAATTTGAGTGCACATTGGAGGAGAGTTTGAGAGTAATTTACTTTTTAGGTTGGTATAATCCATTTCAATCACACTTAATTTCGAAATAATTGAATTTTTTTCAGCAATTTCTTTTGACATAATCGCAACTTCATTATCGTACTTAGTAGTCTCAGCTTTCAAAATTTTTTTCAAACTTTCAAGTTCTTCAACTACATTTTCCTAAATGATATTTACATTAGCACAATCATATAGTGCAATTTATGTTTACCATACTGACAAGTTTTTCGGAAAGATCATTTATTGACAAAGTTGCTCTATCCAAAAGCTTTTTTGTTTGATCCTTCGAACATAAATAATATTAATTTAATTATATACAAATATGGGCTATGGTGGAGAATAATTAAATAAATAATGTAATAATGTAAATAATGTAATATAATATAAATTTTTTTTTGGAATTATGGATTTTTTGAACTTTTAGCAATAATAAATTATATGAAAACAATTTTAAGGTTTATTGAACACGGGTTAATAAGAGAACGGATATTATGTGAAATATGTTGAAAAGAAGCTAACCTTACCAGAACACCTGAATCTTTGAATTCCTTTAAATGGATTTGTCGTTCTCAAAAAGAAAATTGAAAACACTCATTTAGAAATGTAACATTAGAAAGCTTTTTTAAATCAGCTAAAATTGCGTTGAAAAAAATTTAGTTTTATTAAATGAGTGGAGAATAATTAAATAAATAATGTGTAAAAACAAAATTAGACAATCGTTTGGCCAAATTAAAGTCTAATTCTTTCTGTCTTAATAAATCACTGTTAATCTCATTGTTAATATACAATTCAAATATTTATTTATTCATTTATTTTCAAAATTAGTACCCTTATTCTCCACCATAGCATAAATATGTTCACACAGATTACCCTTTAAAGACTGAAATTTTAGGGACAATTGATCTGAAAATAATGTCCCTCTAGTCTTGAAAGAGTTAAAATAAGTCAGAAGTGTTTTAAAAAATAAAATTTCCTTACTTTTTCGACATTAACTTTTTGTAAATCAATTTCAAGTTTTTCAATTTCTTCTTTTTGGTTATTAAATTTAGATGTAATTTCGCCCAATTTACTTTTCTAAATTTAAGTAAAAAGTCAGATAGAAGTTTAAAAAAATTACGGATTTATTAGTAAAATTTTGTGAATCTAATGTCAAGGAATTCACCAAAGTTTTAAGATATTCAATTTCTTTGTTTTTCTTTTTTTCAACAATTTCATGTTCATTCTTGCATTGTTCTAAAGTGAACATTAATTCTTTCCTTAAATCTTCACGAGACTTCAAAATATTATGTTTTTCTTTTGATAAATCATCAACAAAAGTTTCTAAAGAAGTTATTTTAAATTTATTTTCAGAAAGAATATTCTCAAATTCAAAAGTATTTTTTTCAAAATTTTTTATTTTCTCTTCGTTAATTTTCTGAATTTTGACCAATTCATTTTTCTCAGAAATTGCCATTTGTAAATCCTTATCTTGTGAAAACAATAGAGCTTTAAATTCCTGTTTTGATTGATATTAGTATCTTATAAATAAAACGATAAATAAAACCTCAACAGTTTTCGATAATACAATATTTTCTTCCGACAATGAGGATAAAAAAGTTTTAGAATTTTCCCTTTCTTGTTCAACACATTCAATTCTGAGTTTCATTTCGTCATTATCATTTCTGATAAGCATTAAAATATTATATTATAAATAATTTTACTGGAAAATTTTTAGCTTTTCTTCTAAATCTTTAATAAGTGAATTTTTTTGTTCAATAATATTATTTTCTTGCGCGTTTGAGTTCATAATAGAGATCTAACATAAAAATTAAATATATACATATATGTAATCTATAGAATAATTCAACCTCAAGTTCCTTATTTTTATTTTGAGTATCAATTAGGTTTTTTTGAATTGCATTGCATTCATTGTGTATTGTTTGTTTTTCCTCAATCAATCTTTGGATGGAATCCTTAAAATAATAAATGTTAAAATTCCATTATTTATATAAACTTTGTAATTTCCATTTTCACCATCAAGAGTCTTGATAATGTCGTTTAAAGTTTCCATTTGAATTTTACTTTCAGTCAAATTATTGATCAATTTATTAATTTCAAGTATTTTATTTTCCTGTGTAAAAGTTAATATAACTTTGAAAAAAGTTAGTTGTTACTGTTTCTTCCCTGAGATCTGTATTACTGGATTTCAAAATAATATTATTTTTTGAAATTGTTTCTAAATTATATTTGTTAACATTCAAATTATGATTAATCTTACCATTTTCTATTTTCAATTTAGTTATTTCATTTTCTAAAGCATTTAAGAGTTCGCTATTTGATTTAATCCTAAATTATGAAGCTCTAAAATTCAATGATTTAGTAATTTTTAATAAATTAATTAAACAATTCATATCCTTAATTAATATTTTTAAATCAACAGTATAATTGAAAACTATTTAAGTGAATTACAAATTTTAGGAAAAATGATTTTAAAAACAATATTAATTTGTTTATTTTCTTACCTAGCTGGTATAATGAGTGAAATGAATAATAAGTTTGTAATTCTAATTTTAAATTCCGTTGGGTTTATTGTAGTTGGCCGGTGACTGTCAACTGCCAATTACTTATCTGACTCCGTGCGTATTATTAATAACGAAAAAGGCAATCCCAACACGCAAAACTTTATTGATTAATGATACTAACTTTCATACACTTCAACTGTTTTAAATGTTTATTACAATCCTTGGGAAAGAATAGCACAAAAAATGACAATCCTTTAAGAACACGACCTATTGACTATTACGATTGGTAACTTGATCTGGTTGCTTTGACTTAACTTGAGTTTCTAAACTACCCCTGGTTTATTGGTTCAATGCACTAGTTCCACTTTAACAAATTCTCTCTTTTATCACCAGTCTGTCTCGTGGAAATTTTCCTCCTTTTCCAATAATTCTCTATTTTCGCTAGCAATTCTCACTTTCAATAACAATTCTTTTTCAATAACAATTTTTTCTCATTATTGTCATTTTGTGTTCGGTTTTTATACTTTTCCGTTTGATGTCACTTATTGATAATTCCTTCTTTATTTTCCGCTTTTTTCCATTGGCATTCAGTAATCTCTGACACCAATAGAGATATATTCATTTTTCATAATCTAGTTTCTCGGATTCCCCTGGGTTTTTTCTCTCTCTATCTCGAGTAGGCCATCGAGATAACTAGTCAATTCAACTTTGTTTTGCTTTCTCTTTTCCCTTTTGTACTTATTAACTAAGAATGACCTTTTATTTAATTATCTGTTTTATTGATTTTCTTCTGTTCCCTTCTCATTTTTCAACATTTCTCTTCCATTCTTATTTTACCAAATTCCAGGCAAATAACCCATTCATTCACAATTATTTCACCCCAATCATTTTACGCCTTCAACAATTATTTTTCCTATTTTGTAATTCTATCAAAATCTCTAATAAATATCAGATAAAAGTTTGCTATGGATTTGTAATATTTTGGGGCACTGACGCATCAATTAGTATAATAATAAACGTTTTCAAAGACCAACACATTTACGGCAGACTATGAATTAACTCGTATGTCGAAGTTGGTTACATCTATCATTCGCTTAACGAAATAAATTCAAAAATGTAAAATATGTATGTAAAAAATTTTCGTAAATCGAAATTTTATTATGTGATTTTGCAATTACATTAGTGAAATTTAGTAAAAAGAATTTAGGCACCAGCTACCAGTAAAGTCTTAGAACATTTTTTAATTATCACATACGATTAAAACCGTAGTGTCATAAAAGTTATTGCCGTAAAAACTGACTAAAAATAATAAAGTAATTAAAAATTATTTAGATTCAATATCTTGCACATAAATTTCACCAGTTTGTGAAAATGTCGCTCGGCAGCGAACGTCTTAAATGGAATTTGGGAAATTAGAGATCTCTTGGAAATAAAATAATAAAATTGAATGTAATTGTTCTAAGTATTTTCCTTTTGATTGTTATTATAGAAATTGTGGATTAAAATATCTCTTATTATAAAAGGGTGTAAAAACAATTGCAAAATTTTCATCATTTGTGTAACAATTAAATTTTAAGAGACAATTTGCAAACAATATTAGAAATGAAAAACCATTTGGAAATAAGAGAATTATGTTAATTATATTAAAATTACAAATGCAATCAGTATCCAAAAATGTCTAAATTAAAAACTAATTAAATATTCAAAAAATAGTATTTTTCGAGGAAATAAATAAAATGATAAATAAAATGTTGAAGACGAATAAAATAATTTTTAAATTATGGGAAATCCCATGGATATGCATCTTTATAAGTTTGTTTTACTTCGAAAATATAATTTTTTGAGTTTCTGAGTTTCAATATTTAATTATTAAATTCTTAAAATATAACTAACTAGAGAATTTGAACATTTCGATAAACGAACGAATATTTTTAAAAAAGTATCGAAGAGTTAAATCGTTGATAAGATAAAGGTAATTAGTTTAGCCTAGTTTAGCGTTCCAAATTATTTTAACCAATTTTTTACAATAACTAAAAGATATATAAGACAACACGTGTTTATTTAAGAAAATCATAATTCTTCCACTCAGAAATGTCTGAAAAAAATTCCACTGACGCACAGATATGACGGAATAGTCCACGATGGTTAAAATTTGCGAAATTAACCTTAACGCTATCCCGAATCAAATCAACAAAACCCCTATGCTCCAACATAATAGCTGCACTCCCTAACAACAAACTAAATGAAATCGGCGACAAAATAGATGAGATCTCAAAAAAACAATAACCCTTTCGCAAAACTGTTTAATATTTTCATTAACAAAAACAAAATCAACAGAAGGCAAATGCTTGAATCGTGCCTTAACAATACGCAGTTAGGGACTACAATCCCACAGATTTCCTACTCCGGCTCAAATGAAAGAATTTTTTATGCGCGCGATGCCACCAGAAATCAGGCGCATTCTAGCCACTAACAGTAATGCGAATGTCGAAAACACTTGTTGATATAACAGACATAATAAACAAGGAAATCTACCCTACAATTTCTAGTACTCGAAACTACAGCAGAAACAAAGCAAATTACAGCAAGCAGACAAACAACAAAAATACTGAATCAAACGAAATATCAAACAAACTAATAAACACATTAATTAGCAAATTCGATGAAATAAGTGTCAAAAACCGACAAATAAAAACAGAACTGGCCGAAATAAAAGAGAAATACAACAGACAAAATTTCAATTCGAACCAAACTACAGACGTATACAATAGACAGAACTACAACACAAACCAAACATCAGGCAATCATAACAAATAAAACTACAACCAATCATCTGACGGAAAAACAGGCAAAACTACAGCCGCAGACAATCTCTAAGCAATCACTACAGAAACCGGTCAAATTCTCCAAACAGATACAACAATTACTGGGAATCAAGAAACGATTTTTTGAAATAAAAATCATTGTTATTTCCATAACAAATTCGGAGACAATGAATACAAATGCGTAAAACCCTGGGATTATCACAAGATAGATCAGGAAAATTAAAAAGTCACAAATGATTGCACCCACATTAGGTGAAAAAAACAACACATTTTTGGTGCACAAAAATAACACAGAATTCTTAATAGACACCGGTTCGGTGATCTCATTTTTGTCCCACTACATGTACAAAAATACAAATAATAACAACAGCTAACAGAACAAGTATTAAAACATTCAGGCAACAAACACTAAATCTGAATATAAATAACTACAACTGGACATTCACAATAACGTTCAACAAGCAATAATAGGAGCAGATTTCCTAACAAGATACAACCTCCTAGTGGACTGCAAAAACAAACAAATATTAGAAAACACTAATACAACATGACAACACAGCATGAGGAATAGAGAGAAACCAAAAATTGACATAGGCGTCAAAGAACTAATGGAACCAGTCCAATTCGACAACAAGTCAGAACAAACTTCTGGACACGCAATACTGACAAACGGAAACCTAGGACATGCAAAAGTAAGACCACTACTTTCAAAAAAAATAGAAATCACAAAATACTTTTTCAACAAACAGTTTGGATAACAATGTAGTCAAACATTCAAACTCAGAATGGTATTTAGCACTGATGCTAAAACAAAAAGTTGATGGTGAATGGAGAGCTTGTGGCGATTACAGACTACCGAACAAAATAACAGAGCCAAACACCTACCCGTTACCTATAATAAAAGACATAATAACCAGAAAAACGGCGCAAAATACTTTTCAAAAATAGATTTGCAGAAAGCATATCATCAGATCCTAATCAGAAAACAAGACGTTAAAAACAGCAATAACAACAACGATCGGAATGTTCCAGCACAATTGAATGCCTTTCGGTTTGCGAAACGCAGCACCAACTTTCCAACGATTCATGGACCAAACAATAAAAAACAAAAACACAATCGCTTACCAAGACGACATCCTAATAACAAGCCCAGGCAAAGAAACACACATAAAAGATGTGGAGAAAGTGTTCATAAAACAGAAATAAACTTCCTTGATTACATACTAAATGACAAAGAAACACAACCAATTGAAAATAAAATAAACAACATAAAAAATTACAAACTGTCAACAAACACAAGAGAGTTGAGGAGTCTTTTAGGAATTGTAAAAGTTTACCAATCCTACATCTCAAACTTTAGTAAACTACTAGCACCACTAAATGACATTATCAAAACAAAACGAAACGTCACAATAAACTGACAAAACAAACATCCGATACATTCAAGAAAGCCAAAGAAAATCTTTCAACGGCAACATTACTCGGTTATCCAACTCGGTTACCAACTAACAACAGACTATTCAGGTTATGCAATGGGCGCAACAATTTATCAAGAAAACAAATTCGGCAAACTTCCATTAGGATTCTTCTCAAAAAAAAAACGTTACACCAAACGAGATATTCGACTTTCGACAGAGAACCCCTAGCAATACATAAAGCAATCGAAAACTTTCAACATTTACTAGAAAGACGAACCTTCAAAATATTCACGGATCACAAACCGCTAACAAATGCAATCCAAATGAAAAACCCTTCACCAATACAAATTAGACAAATCAATTTCATTTCACAATTCAACTACGTAGCGGGAAAATCAAATATAGCAGCAGGTGCTCTTTCCAGAATCGAAAGCGATATAAACAGCCTGGAATTCGGAGAAATAATCGAATTGAATCAAATCAAATCCAAACAAAACGAAACAATAAACAAACTCCCTGCCTGCTAATAATTATAGACAGGAAAACCAATTGGATGGAAGTGATCCCAATATTAGAAATCACTGCAAAAAATATTTGCAAAATGATCGAACTAAATTGGATAGCAGAAAAACCAACTGGTTCGAATGGATTTGCTGAAGTTTCAGTCCTGGAATCACCAACGATATCCACCGATTCCTTGAGCGTAATTTACTAGCGAAGCATGTTGATGACAACCATCAAAAACACGTGTTCATGACCAAGCGGCAGCCGGCCAACCACTACAAACAGTGCTCCTTAGTATCAATTTCTAGTAGTAGAAACGAAATATTTCTAACTTCCGCAATAATCTAGAAATCGGTCAACAATTGTATAACTGGTACAGTTTCTTTTGTCACACCAGCCATTATTTTTATTGATTATTAAATACCTTTTAATGAGTAATTGGAAAATATGGTTTAAATAATTTGTGATGCTAAACTAGAAAATTACCAAGAGAAAAATGCTTATTAAATAATTAATAAATTTATTTTAATATTCTATTTGATTATATATAACAACGGTGGGCAAATGCGGCTCTTCGTTGAGTAAACTGCGGCTCATTGATAATTGAATTTTTGATAATTGAATTTGAAAATTGAATTCGAATTTTTTATTTTGAAATTTTTTCAACTGAATTTTTAAAAAAAAATTTTTTGTTGCAATTGTATTTTCATAAATGTTAAAAATTATGAGATTTAAAATATAAGAAATATTTACCTCTGGTTTTAGGGAAATGTTATATTTACAAGAGTTTTTGCACATCTTTAAACACAAAACAATTTTCAAATCATTTTAACATCAAAAGTTTAAAATAAAATATTGATTATCAAATTATAAAAGAAAGAATTACAAAGTCACTTAAAAATAGACTTTATCATGTTAGTTTTGATAAACTATAAACCAGGTGTAGACAAGTGCGGCTCTTTGATGAGCTGTATGGCTCTCGAGAACCTCATTCGTGCCCACCCTTGATATATAATTTTCAAAATGAATAATAATAATATTACTTTTACAAATCCATTTAAGAAAAAATATTTAAATAAAAATCTATTTACTTATTTTCTAAATTTGATATATTATTTTCTCTTTCAATTATAGAATTTGTTAAATTTCCGATAGAATTATCTTTAATTTGTATTTTAGAATAAAATTCTTCTTTCAAATTTTCAATAGTAAGATGTAAAGATTCAATTTCTTCGGAATTTTTCAAATTAATGACTTTTAAGTCTTCATTCAATTCGATATTTATCTTATATTGATCTTTAATTGACTCCATTTCTTTTAACATAGATTCTTTGACTTTTAAATGTGAATCTTCTATTAAAGTTTGCATTTCTTTTAATTTAGTAACTTCACTGTTTTTTATTTCAATATCTGCTAGCAAATTGTGATTGTTTTCTTCACTGAGTTTAATAGATACCTAAATAATTTATAAAATCAATAATGTTAAAAAAATCAATAATATAAAAAATCAATTCAAGAACCTAAATACAAATTTTTGAAATAACTGGAGTCATTCTTCTGATAAATAATTTGCATCACTACTGACTATGAAGATGTCAAAAGAAACTTGTGAATTTCTGGTCTGTGATCCCTTGATAACATTTGCAAAGTTGCAGCAACCTCAACGATAAAATTAATTGGGTTGCTCCTCTTTAACTTCATTTTTGTATCTAATTATTATATATTTGGCTTCTAAAATATCTGATAATTTATATGCACCGTGTATTTAGTTACAAATTTTATATAATTGAATCATAAAATTATATCTATAAAATGAATTGCACGTCGCTGTAGTGTACTCAGAGTAGTTGTAGTATAGCTTAAATTAAAATTCTAGTAAGAAACCACAAAACCGTAGCCTAATCACAGTAGAATCTAGTAAATCGCAAATTAGAAATTGTAAAATTTTACAAAAACGCGATTTTTTACCTCAACCTGATGTTTCCTATATAATAAATTCCTATATAAGAACACAAACATTGGTTTAAATTTAATACATGCATAGGCACTACAATATTTACATCTCTCTTTATCTCTCACAGCCATTGGCCAATGGCTGGTAGTATCGTACTGTTTGCCGTCAAATGGTTTTGGAGCTACCTTCTTTTTTATAACGGTTTCGTTACTTCTTCGTCCTCTTCGTTTAACGGATGAACCATGGTAATACCTGAGCTAAGTTATATGATTTTGTATGCTCGAAATTATATAGTAATATCAATTAGTAAATTTGCAACTTTTAGCTTACAATTTTTGGGTGGTTTGACTAAGGTAAACTGTGGTTTATATAGTTATTTTTTGTGACTTTCCATATCAAGTGGCGAGGATCTTCAAATATCAGTAATGTTTTTTTCATAAACAAATTTCTATTTTTAAAACTGTAGATTACTATTTTTAGGGTTATCTTATTCGCAGCATCCCTAAGGTTATAAATGTAATGGTCTGTTGTGTTAATTATATTTGCTAATTCTTTGTTTAAATCAGTGTCGTATCGCGGTTTCGTATCGCGGCACCCAAAGCTAAATTTTTTTCTCGAGGCACCCCTATATAAAAGATTAACAGTTGAAAATCTTAGAATAAATTTTTATTTACAAGTAATGAATCGAATACAATTAAAATCTGTTTTTATTGTGCCAGATCGCTGAGACGATCCTACCCAATTGAAGCACGCAAATACGACAAAATAAGTTTCAATTTGCTAAACGACCGCTCACAGCTTGCAATTGAAACTGCTATTGTTAACAAAATTTGCAGTGAAATTCGCAGATTCATAAAATACAATAAACCAAAGATCCAAAGGAGTTTCCGGTATAGCTTTATTCCGGTTATTGAGCAACATTCTGCAATCTACAATTTCATTGAAAGTTTCGTGGCCATTGATGTCCATGTCGTAGAAATTTTCAAAATCTGAATATTTTAGACGAATTGCATCGATATCTGTGTCGGATAGAAGAGTTTTAACGTCCAGCAGAAATCTAAATTTTGTGTTCAGGTCTTTTAATCGAAAAAGTGTGTTTACATCTCCTGTTGAAGTTGATCGAATACGTCCTTCATAACGCGCGTAATTTCTTCTTCTGATGAAAGTCCTGCATCACTTGCCAGTTTTCCTGTGATCATCCGACGTCGCCTAATTCTTCTGTCCACCTCAATCCATCAGGCTGTGCATTTAGTTTTGGTGTTTTCTACAGCAACTTGGCTCGACAAATTCTTGCTCCAATGATTCAATATCAGTTGCAGCTTCTTTGAAATTTATTGTAGGATCATGTAAGCACTTCTGTACACAATCAATTTTTACAAGAATTACATTCCAGAATTGTAATAAATCTATGATGTTAAAATTCAATTTGCACGTCTATAACTTCTGCACCACTTTTTGATTCAGGTGTCATACGTGAGTCCACCGATAATTTTTCTAGTGGTTCCACAGGTTCATCCAGTCCTTTGTGGATAGCTTTAACAGCTTTTGATCGTGAACTCCAGCGTGTTTCAGACTCCCGTTTAACTGTGATGGACAAAGCTTTTTTTAACTCTTCTCAACGAATTGTTGAATGTGAAAAAGAAAAAAAGAACACTGTCAAGTGTTCCAAAAACTGTAATGACAAGAGTGTACTACTGCTAAGTTTAAGCTGTGGTTATCATAGTTGACAAATAATGCTCAGCGATTTCTGTCACATATTCTTTGTTGAAGGCCAGATATATTGTCCAGTCATCACAGCAGTATTGTCATAACATTGTGCCCGACAGTCGGCTAGAGGTATGCAGTCAAATTTCAGTCTCTCGTCGACGACTCTTTCTAGGTTTGCTGCATCTTTTGAATGTATCTCGATATAAACTAGAAATGATTCTTTGATAGTTACTTTTTTAGTTTGAAAATCCATATCCACAAATCTTATGACCTGGGAAAGCAGTTCCCCATATCCCAGATCAGGAGTTGAGTCAAGTAAGATGCCGTAGTAATTGTTTTTCCTGATATCACTTAACAACTGGTTCCTTACAGTTGACGCAAGTATGTGAATAAATTTATTTTTGATTTCTGGCGACAAATAGAAAACTGGTCCCGGATTTTCTTTTGCGTGTTGGATTTATTTTGACAAATAATGATAGATTATCTATGTGCTAAAAATGGTAAAGATCCGAGAGTAATCATTTCGTTGCGAACCGACTGGGATACTTTCTGTAGCTTTGTCGTTTTGTCAAATTCTAAGTAAACAACATCGTGAAACCTGAGTACAGCAGGAACCACATCATTATGAGTATTTTCAGCTTCTCTATCAGATAGTTTTTCGGTCTTATATTCCGCGTTACTGCCAACAAGTTCATTATTATGTCGTACCTGTTTAACGACTACACCCTGGCCTTAATTTTCCGAAGTTTTTTTAGCATATTATTATTATGAGGAAGTTTTATGATGAAGAAATTTTTAAATTGAAAATTTTAAAAATTAAAGTTTAGATTAATTTTTAAAAAAACAAAATAAGAAGATATTTTAATTAAAAATATCTTCGTAGAAAATTTGTTTAAATACGAAAGATTAAAGAAGATATAATCTGATTTTGATATTTATTGAAATAAAATTTATGGAAACAAAAACTGATTTTAATGTTTTACAGGATGAACCTCCTAATATGGTGGCAGCGGTAAACACGGACGCAATCACCGAAAGATTTCTACCAAACTTATTCTGCCAAGGTGACGACTTGGAAAAGTTCATTAAAAGATGCGAAATTTATTTCGACGCCAAGGGAATCACGCAGAAGAAAGACCAGG